>KK112986.1:217342-236794 GCA_000611955.2 Stegodyphus mimosarum | reverse complement strand
CGCTCTTATTACAGAGCATATATACAGCGCAATATAAGCCTTCCTAGTTTCATCCTTTGTAATTTAAGGTCAAGAAAAATAGATACCAACATCTTCGAAGATATTTACCTCTGTTGTTCTTTCGGATGGTAAAGTGCGATACCTTAACTCAGTGCTTAGTTCTAGATCTGTAGCAAGTCATACGTTTGTTAATATTAGTCTTTACACTTGTTAATATAACTCTTTATGCTTAAAATTTTAGATAGTAAAAGGCCGGCAACATTTTGCCAAAATTTCTCTTTAACTTGAGGTTCAGTTACAAGAAGCTGTCCGTGATAATCCTTGTCCTAACGTTTCGTGATAATCTTTAATTTTATGAACTGTCAATTGCACGTCTCAGGTAATATTGTGGAACTTGTTTGCTCATAGCTCAAGCCAGAATTTGAAGCCTTCCACCTACTCTGAGTATTCCATTTGAATCGGAAAATGGGTTTGATGCGTATATTTTCCATTCTTCAGTTTTAATTTACTTACCTCGTTTCTAAGTTCTTCTTTCTAAGCTTCCATGACCCAGCATCTCCTGCTTCTGTTAAGCACCCTTCCCACATGGACCCCAAGGAAATACAAGTATGGGTTTATGGGTGCAACAGAATTCTCAGTGATCCAACAAGTGTTACAAATCGAGGAGAGTAATGGATGCACCTCACCGTGATAAAACGCGAAGGCAATCTGCTTATTAAAAATTGGAGAGAAAAAGATGGTACTAGTTAAATGATCATCGCATAACCTTCTATGAGATCTCTCAGATCTCCCTGCAGGAACAACTTAAGAGGAAACTAAATTTATAACGTACAAACTGGATCAAACGTACAAACTGGATCAATCTGCGAGTAATCTCGTACTTCCGAGAGCTTCCAGCACTTCGAGATAGCTTTTTGCTCAAAATGAAGAAAAAAATTCTTTCGGTCAAAGCATTTTTTTTATTACTGATCATGCACACAAAATTATATATTTTCAATCAATATGTGATTCCTGAGCTAAAAATGAAAACTGGAATTTGTATTATTTTTTAGTTGTGGAGTGAAAGTATGAAAAAGCGTGACTGGGTGGTGTAAGGGGAAAATGTGTATTTCTAGGTCATATACTAAATGCCCGATTTGTGAAAGAATGCGAAATTGTGGAACGAAAAAATTATATAGCTAATTTTGTGTGGAAGTGCAGAGTTACGAGATGCAAATGTTAGCATCGAATTGCAAAGTTTCTCCCAAAGATTCATGGTTTGCAAAGAGTAAATTGAGTATATGTGGTGTTTTGCGAGTTATGTATGTGTATTGCTTGAATGATTTTAAACGATTTGAGTTAAAAATGGCCGAAAATACTGTCATAAATTAGAAGAATTTTTATAGGAAACTGTGCCTAAAGTTATGTTTTAAAGAGAATGTGATGTTAGGTGGAGAGCGTGATTGTGGAAATCGACAAAACTAAACTTGGTAAACAAAAATATTGGGTAAGTGCAAAAGTTCTACCCGTTTTCATCACCCATAAAGAAGAGCAAATAAACGCAAAATGAACAGTACCTATTATTGTGCATAATCCCCTTTGTTATCTATGACCTCTTGCCATCTTTCTGGTAGGAGATGAATCCCACGGAGGTAAAACTCCGGCAAAAAAGTCTTGGATGGCAGTTTTCATAGCATTAAGATGATCAAAGATTTTCTGACTGAAGAAATTGTTCAGCGCACGAAAGAGGTGATAGTCAGTTGGTGCCAAGTGAAGAGAATAGGGAGGATGAGGTAAAACCTCCCAACCGAAGCCGAGTAATTTTTGGCGAATGATGATAGCAGCATGTGTTCTGGCGTTATCTTGATGAAGGATAACACCACGACGATTGATGAGACCTGGCCACTTTGCTACCAAATTTGAATGCAGCCTGTCTAACTGTAGACAGTAGAAGGCAGCAGTGATGTTTTATCTGAGTGACAGGGCCTCCCAGTGAATTGTTCCCTGCACATCCCACCACACACTCAATAACACATTCTTGGGATGAAGTTCGGCTTTCGAAGTCGATGCAGGCGGATCAGAAGGGCGACACACACTCTTACGACGCTTTATGTTACGGTACATAACCCACTTCTCATCCCTGTCACAATTCGTGTCAAGAATGGGTCGTTTCTGTACCGAAAAAGCAAGGAAATACAAGTGGGGATTCGATCATCCCCTTAATTAGCTGTCAGGTTATGTGGAAGCCAACGATCCAACTTTCTCGTAAAATCCAACTTAACCAGCCGTCATTCGACCGTTGTCCGGTGTACGTTGAAGGTCTCCGCTAATTCTTGCACGGTTGGGTTCGGGTTGTTCCTTATGGCTTGGTCAATATCGTCTTCTCCAACGTGTGATGGCCTTACACTCCTAACCTGATCTTGTCAGCTTCTGTCTCCTTCCCTAAATTTACGAAACCATCGACGACATGTGCTTTCGTCTACTCCATCCTCCCCATAAACTTGGCAAACATTGCGACATGCTGCGGCTGCCGTACTCTTTTTATCGAACTCGTATAACAAACAGTGTCTTATATGCTCCTTCTCCCTTTCCATGTTATACCTCCTGAGATTTGTTTTGAGATGATTAACTATGCGAGACACGATGCATTTATATGTGAGGCATCCACACGTTTGTTTCGTACTTGAATTTGTCTGCTTTCTTGAGATTTCAATTTATTCCTATAACAATAAATTGATATATCATTCTATTAAAATTAGATGACAGTTATAATCCGAGGAAGAAGTTTTAAAATCAACAGAAAATACCTGGTTTTCTGTCTGGAGAAGGGAACAAAAAAGAATGCTTTTTAAAGAATAGGAATATACTTAAATGGAAAGGCGGAAAAAAAAAAAAAAGATCAATACAATTTTTGATAATACATAACGGTAATTAAAAATTGCATGATGAAAGTATGCAAAATCCCAGCTAATTTGCTTTAAACCTTTTTTACTATTCAAAAATTATTTTGTTACTTTTAAAATGATGCAAAAGTGCAGTTGTAGCTGCTAGAAAATCTGATTGAATATTCCTGTCTTCTATCATGTGGCTCCAACTGATGTAAAGTCTGCCCATCACAGCTACATTAGGTTCTAAAAGGCAGACAGTCCGTATGTTCTTTTCCATAATCAAGCTTATAAAATCTTGACTTTTTATATGAAATAGTTTCTTAAAATAGAAAAATACAAGTCAATAGCTACGGTTCTGTGCAGATAGGTATAAGATGGTTTTCGAGTACTTCCATACGACAGCATATTTAATTAACGTTACCTGTAAACGAATAGCTACCAAGGAAAGGCATTTTACAAAGCTGAAATTAATGAAATGTTATTTGAGATCAATTGTGTCAGAAGAATATCTGTGGGTGATATCAATATAAAATAACATTATGGATGCTTTAGATATGAAATATGTGATTACAATTTTTTAGCTGCTAAAATTAGAAGAACGAAAGTTTCATGGAAAAAAAACTAGTCCAAAATATTTCGTAAATTTTTCTACAATAGTTTTTGATTTAGACGAGTTATTTTTATGTATACATTGGTATAACTTATATTTTTAACAACTAAATAGAAATAGCTAACAATTGAAGAAAAACTAGAGTTACCGTCAATATCTTATTTGATGAAAAGCCAAACTTACAGCCAAATGCATGTTCCCATTGACTGCCATAGTCAACATGAACATACATTTCGAAGTATTTGCAATGAAATATACATCTGATTACCCTTGTATGTCACATCGAAAGCTATTTATGTTGTTTATGAACAATAGAAGGCAGCACTATTAGATTCCTTCAAGTTGCAGTTTGGGATAATTTCATCTAAAATTGATTAAACAAGAAAAGTGCTCTCAAATGCGGATTCTACTTATAGCATCCCTAGAAACTCATAGGATTTTATGAAAAATCCACAACAACCTTAAATCCTTCCTTTTTTTAATATCTGTAGCTATTTAAATACATATTGTAAGAAATCACTAAATAGCAATTTAAATAGTGCTGCCATCTATTGGTCAGTTATGATGTAAATAGCTATTAAAATAAAAGGCAGAGATGTAACACATGCCTGATGATGTGAACTTGCACGGGAGGGAATTTAAATGAAATTTTGCTAACAGCATCGTAATATATATAACTAAAAAATTATTATTTGTTTGTTTCTTACATAACAAATGGTTCAAACCAGCAAAATTGATGAAGTGGTAAAAATGATTAAATGAAATACCCAGAAAATGCACTATTCTTTTTGTATTGGATGCGCCTGTAGCTTAATCTTGCTTAATCATTTCCGTAACGAAAATATTGCCGGAAAATACCGCCATTTCCTACAGCAAAAATTCTTTCGTTATATCATACCCAGGATTTAGCATATTTTTATTTCTGATATACGGTATTATTAGAAGTTGCATGGTACATACTAAAATCAGCTGTGAAATTAAAACTATAAATTTAAAATTAAAACTGAAAAGCGCTGAATACTTGTAGACCGACTCAGATTATTTGAAAACAGGAAAATGGGATGGCTGCAATGTTCTTTTTTATGTTTTATTACATGTATAAAGAATACCAAGCAAAACAGGAAAATGGGATGGCTGCAATGTTGTTTTTTATGTTTTCTCCCACGTATAAAGAATGCCAAGCAAAACAGGAAAATGGGATGGCTACAATGTTGTTTTTTATATTTTTTCCCATGTATAAAGAATGCCAAGCAAACTTTCCTTAGAAAATCCTCCACAAAGGTATCTTTCTCTTTAGACAGATAACCTTCGTAAGCTTTTCGATATTCAGATAACCTTTCCTAACTCTCGAAATCCATCTCCTGTATGTTTTCAGTTAAAATCAGAGGTCATACTTTTAGTTTCCTTTTATCCGCTGTGTGTCTTCAATTTCCTTTTACGTATTATTTTCTTGTCAATTTTTGTTATGTTTTCAGCAAAATTAGTATCTTATTAAGTAGATTTCTCTTGTTTGCTTTGTCTTAATTAAATAATCCAATCAAAATATGATTAAAGCAAGTGTTGTGCAGTTAAGCAAGCGTTGCAAATGAAGAAGCATTAAAAAGTGCTTGAAGATTATAATTATTTCCCTCACGGACCGAAGATTTTATGAAAGACAATGATGTATTTTTGTGATCCTTCTGTTGAATTTCAAGAACTAAATTATCAGGAAAGAAGGGAAGAATAAAATGAAGTTTTTACAAACATCAAATCTTTATAAACATAGGTAAAGGTTAATCTGTATCCGCAGAAAATAATTAGATTCGAAGGACAGGGACTGTTTGCGTATGTTAATAGGAATTTTAGTAACAGAAATTATATAAAAATTCGAAAAAAAAATAGTTTGCAATAAGTAATTATTTTGAACCTAAATTACCTTTTAGTCTCGTATTTAGTTAAATATCATCTGCTTTAAAAACAGTTTATGTAAATAAATTTTAAATCAAATACTTTTTTTCTTTCCAAAAAGAAACATTCTGATCGAATTATTTTAAAATACTGTTTTAAAAACTTGTATTTTATACTCATATTTTTAAATGGAAAGTTAGTAGTATTTTTCGCAACAAAAAGAAAATTCACCAAATATTCATTTTAAGGCGGAGGTAGCGGAGGAAATAATATTCTGAAAAAGAGTATCCTTAGAAGGCGCATACTTTGACTACTTTTTCAAGTATAAAGTCTGTGACGTCAGAACCAATTCCAAATATAGTGGAATACAGATTAATGCATCTTTGAATATTTTTGCAGCAGTAAGAAAGAAAATACTCAACAGATATTTACGTCCGACTGAAAAGTATATTGTTATCTTTTTGCTTAGTATACTATTGCTATAGTATGTACGGTTGAGTACACAACATGTTGTATACCACTTTATCAAAATCATTTAGCCGGAAAAATACAAATGTGCTGTGTCTTTTGACAAATCAGGAATTTATCTAAATGTCTATAACGAAAAATTTGGATTTATTATCCCAAATATGGGAAAATACAAATTACAAATTTTTTCAGAAAGATGAATTCATTTTCACATTGCAAAGAAATGTGCATTACATGCAGTGTCTTTTGATAAAGCATGAATTTATCTAAATGATTATAACAAAAAAGTGAGATTTGTTTTATACGAAAACGTTTTCCACATTTATAATATGTGGAAAACGTTTTCTTGCTTTTTCCGAAATTTCGGAAGAACGTTCAGTAAAAAATTTTGAATGCTATTGATTACACGTACAACAGGAAATTATTGTTAAGCAAAGCGGAAAAAAATTCTTTTAACATTTTACGTTACCAAAATAACGTTTTGATTCCTACATTTAAAGAAGATATTCCTTTTTATATAAAGAATTCTCTCAAAGAAAATGATGCCATTAAATTTACAGATCATACCTCTAAATGTAGTGCTGATTTTTTGAGGAAAATGAAAAAAAGACAGAACTTTTAAACTTTTAAAATTCTGTTAACTTAATTTTTCAATTTCGTTGCTGTTTTTGCTGACAAATTTTGCTATTTGCTTGTTCGCTTTACTGCCTTAGGGTATAAATACGATCGTTGCGCCCGCGGCTTTCCAATCTTGCAGATTTTTTTTGCTTCTGATGAAGCGGGACCTGTACCTATTTGGCCTCGAAATCGACTGGGATGTTGACTAAATCTACGCCAAATACAAGGTTTTTGTCTTGCTAATTTTATACAGCTTATATGTTTTTAAACGTTTATCTGTCATAAAACTTGGACTACATCGCCCAGCTTATCATAAAATATAGATTTAGTTTTTTAGTTAGTACATCTTTAACCTCTTTAGAAAACTGTTATCCTTGCATTTTTTTTGCTCTTTCTATAATAGCTATGGCGATTTATTTATATATGCAGAAGAAAACTTTAACAATAAATTGTCATTCTTTTCTAAATATGCCCTTTTTCATTTTTAATTTCAAATATTAAAATGTATTTCACTTCTTGCTTGTTCAGATTTAATAAACTGATAATTTTGATTTGTAACTTTCATTGTTATACTTTTAACATATTTCTCATTTCTTCATATTTCACATTAAAAAATATAGACTTCTCAAAAGTTTCCGCAATTTGACTGCTTGATTGTAAGTATTCGTTTGTGTGCGAAAGAATATGATCTCTTATTATTGAATAAAGCTCTTTTTGAAACATCGCAGTGAATGTACGTAGATATCATTATTTCCGTCCGTTATGTCACTCCTTTTTGTTCGCGTTTTTCATCAATTTTTGCTTTCAAATCCTAATATTTTATGCAGTTTACTTATACGTAAATCTATTTTATATCTGTTCAGTAATTTAGTATATCGTTACCTAGCTCTTAGAATACCAAACGGAATAGGTAGTTCACATTTCTCTACTTTTTTCTCCAAGTTGTTAAAGAAATAAACTCCCAAATAACCATTCAACTCGTTCATTTTATGCTCTGGCAGTCAAGGAAGAATGCGTGAAAAATCGCATAATATATATAAACGCCTTCTCAATTCTGCTAGCGAAATTTGAATTCATGTGAAACACATCAAACTACTTTTTTTTTTTTTTTCATGCTGAAGTAAGCGAAAGTATTATCATTCTCTTAAATCTTCTCCAAAGTAAATGTGTTAAAAATGGCCAAACCTCTTAGTTTAAAAACAAAAAAGAAAGAAGTCGCTAAGTTAAATTTTTTGACCTCTCATACAGTCTTTGTTTTCCACTCAGCATGTCAACCTATTTGCTGACTCCTGTAAACTCTATTTTCTGCTAAACTTCGATAGCATGTTTTTTAATTTTTTTGACAGAGAGAATTATTTGTGGAGATGTTCTATTTCTAGGTAATTTCTTCCTCCAAGGAAATAAAGTCTATTATTAAAAATTTAAAATTCATATAAACTTCTCTTCATGGTAAACGAATACCTAAAAAACTAAAATATCTTGTTATTAATCATGTAGTTTTTCTGAGAATAGTTTGAGGTAAGAATAAATACAGAGAATACAGCGCGGTAAGAATAAAATGCATAAGTTTCTCATATATTTTTACACTAAGCAAGTTTATAAAATTAACGAAGAGTAAAAAATTAATTTGCACTCAGGGATAAATTATTGCCAGCTGCACTCAAAATTTGAATAGCTCGTGTAAATAAGTTTTCTGTAGAAAGCTATATTTATTCTTTTTCTGAAGAAAGAACTTAATATTCTCAATATAAAAACGAAACCGAATCTTAAAATAAAGATATCTAAGGGCAAAGTAAATAATATGCTGCATAATAAAATTAAAAATCTACAATCACTGGTTCCGACAGGAAATCGAATGCTAATTGTTTACTTAAGTAGGATGTGTGCTTCAGAGAACATATCCGAATTCATTGTCCTAAAACAGGGGCAATATCATCTGCTTTTAAAATAAATTGGATGAGAAACTTGCCACTGTAAAATACCTGTTTCTGATCGGCCTTGAAATCCATGGAATTTTATTTAAAATCTAAGCAAGATTAAGATTACTTTTTTGCCTAAGTTTAAAATGCCTGTCTTTACAATGAATTAAACAAAAGACAATGAGCAAAACAAGACAAAAGTAAAAATAAAAAATGATATTTGCATCTTTGCTGCATCATCATCAAGGGGTTGGTGCAATTAAAAGCAAATAAATAGCAAAGCAAATAAATAAATAGCAAGCAAGAAGAAAATAAATAACAAAAAACCTGTTTCTGAATTAACAAGGACACAAATTAAAATTTTAGATTTATGAACAATAATCTTAGAAAAGTAATCTGTCTTTATCAGCACAACCCCTACAGGACAAAAAAAATTCAAATGCAAAAATTGTAGCATCAAAAAAAAAATTCAAAACTGCTGCGAAATAATCGATAATGTTTTTAAAAAAATTGAGTAACTCAAACCCAGAAACAAGATACGAAAAATAACAATCCGACACTTAAAAAAACAAAACCATATACAAAATTTTTAATTTAAAACTTGAAAAACAAAATTAAACTCAAATTTCGAAACCGTACGGACCAGTTTAAAAACTAAAAGCAAAATTCATAAACGAGGCAAAAAAAAAAAAGCTTAAAATATAACACCTTTTTTTTTAAAAAAAAATAGTCCAAAAACACGTAAAACAGAAATAATCCAACATATGCAAAAATAAAAGAAAATTTTTCGGACTTGATCTATTTATTTTTAAAAAAATTTATCTATTTTTTTTCAATTGTTTTGAATTCGTCTCTTGTTTTGACGCTACAATTTGTGCACTGCTTTCTCGTTCCGTACGGGTCGGAATGATAAAGACATAGGTTGATTTGATTGTATTTCCGAGATCATTATTTTTTAATTTTAAATTTTATTTTGCGTCTTTGTCAGTTCAGAAACGGGCTATTTTATATATTTGCTTCTTTCGTTGCAAACCTGAGGCCGAATGCAACGAAAGATGTCAATATCATTTTTCATTTTTGGTTTTAGCATATTTTGCCCCCCGTATTTCTTGAGGCTTGTCACTGTGCTTCTGTCTTTCGGTTTTTGCATGCGGTTTATTCTGAATTGGCTATGGATTGGCTTTTAAACGTATTTATTTATTATTTTTTGATTTATCTGTATGTATGTATGTATACATATACATGTGTGCGTGTGTGCATTTGTAAACTAGGAAATTATAAGGAATTTTAAACATATATATATATAATAAAACTGTGACATTTGATGCAATAAAATTGCGTTGTTGCTGTGATAAGACAACATTATTGTAGAAAACTGTGCCATTATTGAAATAAGATGACTTGATGAGAGTTGCAACGGATTACTATTCCAGAGAACTGCATCATAACTTGAAGACTTTGCTGCGTAGTTAGCAAGATGACACTCAAAGAACGCACATAACGGTAAATTCGACACATGATTTTATTTTGGTGACAATGCACATTATCACTGTGGTTGCGCTACGCACCTCCCAATATTTTTCAGCTTACACCTTAAATAGTGGACAAATTTAGGAAAGTAAATTTTGTGTAGCTAGCGACACAGCGGTAAGCAACAGAAGCGACAAGAGAAGAGAAGAGATGAAATTAAGCTTTTTATACGAATTCCATTTCAGATCACATGACACTTTAATCTACAGGATTTGGGGTTCAGATTTCATCAGTAAGCGTGCATCAGAACTGCAGGGAGACAAATTTATTGCTGTTATTTTTAGAATGAAATGGAAGTTAAAAGGCACCTTTATGAAACATCTTTAATTAATATTGTTAGATTAAGTAGCATATGCTTCTGCTGCAGCTATTTTCATTTTAAAAATAGTACTTCAAAAACCAATGCTTTCTTAAACCTTTTTTGAAGGTCTATTGCAGTCCTCAGTTGAAGCCTTTCTCTATCAAGATGAATTGTCTTCTTCAATAAATTTTAGAAAAGGAAAAGAATAGTTTCGCGTTATATTGCAAAATCAGACTGATTTTTTCACATTTCAGAAACTTCCGTATTAATTTTTTAATACAAAATCTCTAAATTTTATCCTTCGAAAGCAAGCATTTCATCTTGAAGACTGTTAGTGTCTCTTCCTGGAAATTTACACTCATCTGAATTTCCTTCAGAAAATCTTCTCCTTCTTGCCCCTATATACATGTTTTCTATGGCTAAAAACTAAACGTGTTTTATCTTTTCAACTGATTTTGTTTGAAATATGTTGGGATTTTCTAAAATATTTCCTGATCATTGTCATTTTATTTCCTACGATGAAATTAAAGAACGAAGATATTCAACCAAAAATAGTAATTAGTCTACATTTAAATTTACAACTTTTATTTGGATGATTATGAAATTTACATTTCAAATTTTAATGGGTCGTCAAAGACCATCTTCTATTGCATTCGAGTGAGGTATAAATCATATGAACTCTCTCATTTTATTTTTAATGTTATTACTCATGAGGAAGGAAGTAGTAGATGTTCACGCTTAAAATACTAAAGCACTAAAAACTGATGAAAAGAATTAACAATAGGCGCCATACTTCTGTTACACATATTCATTTTTGGCGTAATACACGTGGTCATAATTCACTGCTGCCAGCGCTCATACAACTACTGGAAAGACTCAGAAATTAGAAGGATACTGAAATTAACCTTAGAACTTTCGTCATTTTGCGACGAGGCAAAAATACATAAAACCTCAAAATATCTACACTCATGGACAAAAAAATTAGCGCACCAAGAAATAATTGCGGGATCGTAACAAAACTTACAATGAAGGTACATGTCGGGAAGATATGCAAATGATTAGAAATGCAGCCTGATTGTGCATTACGTATAGCCGGTAAAGGGCGTTGAACGTCGTACTCTGTGGAGTATAAAACAGGTAACCAAAGCTTTGTTTGAGAGTGCTGAATCATTTACAAAGGAAGAGCTGAGGTAGACATGCCATTACGCCGTGTTTGAAGACAATATGAACAGTTGTCGCAGTTTGAGAGGGGGAGAATCGTCGGGATGATGGAAGCTGGGTGGTCAGCTAGGCGAGTAGCTCGTCAATTAGGCCGCTCTGATTGTGTTGTGAGGAGGTGTTGGGACCAGTGGACCCGAGAGATGTCATGTACACGAAGACCAGGCTCAGGACGCCCTCGACAGACCAGTTGTCGAGAAGACCGCCACATCGTAAGAAATGCACGCGTACAGCCAACTGCTTCATCGTCCGCCATCCAGGCACAGGTAGCACCTTCACTAGGGGGCCCCTGTGTCTTCTCGAACTATACGAAGGGGCCTGGCGGAAGGACAATTGGTATCGCGGCACCCATTACGTGTGCTGTCCTTGATGTCCACGCATCGACGCCTTTGTTTGGAGTGGTGTCGAGCACGAGGAAACTGGACTGCAGCGGAATGGAACCAGGTCGTCTTTAGCGACGAATCCAGCTTCAGTCTCGGCAGTGATGACAATCGTGTTCGTGTGTAGAGAGCCCGTGGTGAACGTCTCAATCCTGCCTTTGCTGTACAACGACACATCGCTCCCACAGCTGGTGTGATGGTATGGGGTGCCATTGCTTACAATACACGGTCACCCCTAGAATTGTTCCTTGGCATCATGACAGCCCAGCGATACGTTCATGAAATCCTGCAACCACATGTGTTGCCACTCATGCAACGGCTCCCAGGAGCCATTTTTCAACAAGAGAATGCTCGGCCTCATACGGCAAGGGTGTCACAAGTCTGTCTCCTCACTGTTACTACCCTTCCTTGGCCTGCCCGATCCCCAGATTTGTCTCCAATCAAGCATATCTGGGATCATTTGGGACGACGAGTTGGGCATCCTACGAGTTTGAACGAACTAGAGGCAAGGTTACAGCAACTATGGAACGAAATGTCTCAAGACATCATACAGAACTTGTATGACTCAATGCCCGATCGTATCGCATCGTGCGTTCGCGCTAGAGGGGGTCCAACGGAGTATTAACTCCTCCGTTCTTTTGCCTTTTTCTCTGAAATAAATTATCCTTTTTTTTTATTTCCTTATCATTTACTTATATCAAAGCAGTCATTACGTATGTAAAATTTCGTTCCATTTTGACTCCTTCTTGGTGCGCTAACTTTTTTGTCCATGAGTGTAGGTGCGCAGAACTGAAAGTTTACTTTTGCTTTCACTCGGCAAAAAGACACAGAAGGAGCAGAATGACTTAATTTGTTGTGGGCGCTATGCTAAGTCAATATATGGGATAATTAAATAAATTAAATGATAATTCCAGACTGGAATATGCATAATTTAATTTGTTGTAATAAAAAGACACGTTACTTTGTTGCTGCGATGCTTAGTTTCTCTAGATTGGCAACAAATCCACTGTTCTGCTACGTTTCAAATGTAAACAAATATGGCTGCTAGGGTAAATAAAAATTAGGCTTAGCCGCACGTAAGCAACTTTTAAAGTGTTGATAATTCTATAACTATAACATGCACGCTAACTAAAGGCATAAAAATCTTAACCGGAAGATAAGAACAACATGATTCAATAATTTTGGATCAAAATTGCACAATTTACAAACATACAAGAATAAAGAAACTGAGCTCACTGAGCCGAGTAACAGAATGGATATATATATATATACATACATTTATGTACTTTTGGTGGGACCGATTGCCACCAAAATAGGAAGTGCACATCTACATGTTATAGCAGTCCTATATACAAAATTTCAACGTTCCGAGGCTACTCGTTTTTGAGTTAGGCGAGATATATACATACGTACGTACGTACAGACGCCACGAAAAAATCTCTTCTGAATTCATTTTACATCAGTTTTATAATTCGTTTGGGGAAAAGAGTCCTTTATTCTGTCCTTACGTACAGATGTCACCCAAAAACATGGTTAAATTGCCTTCGATAGCGGTCAAAATGGATATTTTCGTTGAAATATGGCACACGAAATTTTTAGTGATTACAATACTTCCTTTTTTGCTTCGTACAATGAAGTAAAAAAACCACAGCAATAGTCGAGCAGATATGGCAGCTTCGGGAATCTGCCCTCGGCTAAGGAGTTGGCTGCATAGGTTTTTGCATTTTCCCTAAGTGTAACGTAAAGATGAGCCAGTTATCTTTGCTTAGAAAGATAGGCTTCAGGTTCTTCTCCGTTACCAGTCAATCCCTTGTGATGAAAAAGGAGAAATTTCCTAAATAAAAATTAAAGAGGTTTGAAGAATTAATTAAAACTTTGCATCTTTATACCTTTATGTATATAGAGTTAAATACTCAATAAAAATAGTAAATAAAACATTAAAAGGATGTAAGACGGCTAATTTACTCTATTTTGTTGCTTGTGCAAGTTGTTTGAAACATGCAAAACAGAAGACAAAGCAAACAAAGCTCTTATTCCCTTTGGAATGAAAATGGACGTGTCTACATTTCTATCCGCGGTCTAGCTGAAGATTTTTCTTACTTCTAACTCGTTTAAACTGATTCTGGAAAGAAATTTGCGAAGAAAGCAGCATAAGATAAACTATAAATGCGCCGGGCAAAACGTATTATTTTCTGTAAGAGATTTCTTTCCTGCCTTTGAACAACAACAACGCATCAGTGTGGGAATCTCAGAAAACCTCCCGACCGTGAAGTGTACACAACCATCTCATTCTCAACACTAATGTTCTGTGCAAAAACATGGGATTGCTTACATGATAACTGGCTTCTTCTTTTGCTTTGTTTTGTTTAACAAGGTATTCGTCACGGTTTGCCTACCTTCACAGCTCGTAGCGCGAAATGTCTGCCTATTTATGCTCCAGAAAAAGAAAAGAGCGAGAAACTCAGCCAACCATCGATGATATCAGGGAAGAGAAAATGCTAGATATTATATAAGTATTTATTGTATGTTTTATGTATAATAAATACATAATATAATATCTAGCATCAGTATGTTATTCTAACTGTATGTGGGATAAGAGACTATATATGGGATTCAGGCTCTATATGAAACGTTTTATTAAAAGAACTCGAATTTTACTTGGAACAGTATTACTTATCAATACTGTCACGTGCGTACGGGTTCGTAATAGACTGAATGCACAAGTCCGATAAAAAGTTAATAAAATTTATTCTAATCACAAGAAATATAACAAAACGCTCGTTTTGTTATATTTCTTGCTTTGTTATATTTGTTTGTTCTAAGCATACTAAAGCTTGTAATTTTACTGCAATTAATTTCCTACGGTGATGGTTGAAAAAAGAAGAATAATCAAGCCCAATACATTTCTTTTCTATGCGTATGAATTTCATTGAAAGCCACGAACGATGATAATAACATGGTACGGACCGTCCTGACTCTTAAGCCCTAGACAGAAAAATGATCTGAATTCCCCCTGCCCCAACGAAAGACAAATATAATACTTATATAATAATTATTCAGCATGAATTTAGTATTATACCACTTCTATTCATTTCCACAAACAATGTCAAAATATTTTGGGGACTAGAATTAGTATTGTTACGAATTTTGCATTTAGTTAGATATTTTAAATAGAGTTATAATTAAAAGTGTTTTATTTCCTAGTGCAGTGCGTGACATATTTTAATAGAAGGCTACGCCGAAAGAAACAAAAGTACGTGCATTTAACATTGAATAAAAGTTTATCTCTGTAACTGATATTTAATTTGAATAAATGTAATGGACTAGTATGTTAACCGCAACCGTAATTCTACTCTTTTCGCTTTCCAGAAATTGATAGAATTGTCTCGCGCGGCCGATTTAAAAAGTTATAAAAGCCGGAGAGAAACATCTCAGCTTAGTTGCTGTTTTAGGGAGCTATTGTTGCTGATTTTAGCGAATTCGAGCTAAGATCGGATTAGCTTTCTCTGCGCTTTGTTTAACGTCTCTGCGTTCTATTTAACGTTTTAGTAGTTTAAAATATAGCTACTGTTTATAATGCGTGATACTGTGATATTGTACGAATATCTTTGAGGAATAATCCAGCGTTTCGTTATATTTCTTGTGATTAGAATAAATTTTATTAACTTTCTATCGGACTTGTGCATTCAATCTATTAGAAACCCGTACGCACATAACAGTATTGATAAATAATACTGTTCCAAGTAAAACTGGAGTTATTGCTAGTTCTAGTCCAAGTACAAGATACAAAATAAACTAATATAATTATTAGGAGTTAAATATTCAAGGACGTAACATACAATGAAGCCTTGAGTATCTGAGAAAATATTATCAGAACTTATTACAGGATGAACAGGATTCAACCCTGCTCCGGAACTTCTTTGTATTTGAGTGAAATCCTTTTGAGTCTCAGATAAGGTAAGCTACGAATTTTAATTCGTTATCTCAGTGTTTGATATTAATTTCTTTTAATT
Source organism: Stegodyphus mimosarum (assembly GCA_000611955.2). NCBI lineage: Eukaryota > Metazoa > Arthropoda > Arachnida > Araneae > Eresidae > Stegodyphus > Stegodyphus mimosarum. The sequence goes on along the minus strand of KK112986.1, from coordinate 220,983 downwards.
TATTGATTTCTACTGCTTTATTTAATTTTAATTACTTCTCATTTATTGCTCTGTTTATTATTTTTACTTACCTTTCCTAACGGCCTTCCACAAGGTTCTTCAAATTTTAGAAATTAAGCTCTGTTGATGAAGTGCATTAAAAAATGCATTATTTATTATTTTCCTAATCGCATTCATTACATTCCACAATTAATCCTATCGTTTTATATTTCTATCAACATTCGGATTACATTATTTGGAACAGATTATTTCGTTTCTATGATTTAAAAGGCCTCAGCCTTATCACGCATCTTTTTTCTGTTTTTCTTTAATTTTGATTTTGCTCAGTAGATGGCGCCACGATTATAATGACATATATTTATAGATTTTTATTTTACGCTTCAGCAATAAAAATTTGTTTATGGATTTCATACTCTCTGCGAAATCACAAAGATCCCCTCTTAAATTCAACTCCAAACTTCAGCTGAATTTTGTATAATTTTTAAACAACCTGTCTGTTTTGCGTTTCAATGCACATTACTGTTGGAAAAGAAAATCCAAGTGTTTTAAATTGGGCAACTTACAAATGCGAGACAAAAGGTTACCTAAGAAGTGGTAGGTTAGGTTATTCAATTATGGCAAAGCACACAAGCGCTATCTGCCTAAAGGGAGGGATGCCTTCGTGGAGGACTTTCTAAGGGCTCGTATACATGTTACACATGAGGAAAGTCACGAAAACGCCCATGCAGCCAGCCCGTTCGCGGGATTCGAACCTCGGGACCGAACTACCAGTGTTCAACGTCTTTACCGCTTGGCCGCTGATGGTCCCTCATAAAAAGTGATCATCAGTTTAAATTGTAAGAACATTTTTACTCGAAAGTAGCCAATGTGGGAAAAGTACATTGAAAATTGTTGTTATTTCTTAAACCCTAGTATTATTTAAACTTTTAATTTACTAAACCTTAATTAATTAAGATTTCTCAACCAAATCCTGTGATCAGAATTTTAATGGAGGTTTTTTTGTAAATGTAAGTGAACGCGAACATGTTTCATACGATCTGTTATTGATCCTGCTTTTATTACTATCGTCATTTCTTGTTAATCTGTTTTTATTTAAAAATGAAAGAAATTGTAAGGAAGAAAATTAAAACAGCTTTGTTTCGAAAACTGGGAAAACGTGTCTGTCAAGAAATGTTTCATTGCAGAAGATCTTAAACAAAGGCATTTTAATATTTAATTATGCGCATCTAATGCTCAAATAAGTTGATGAAAAGACATACGTACTGGGTCACTAAATATCCTAAACTAAGTAAATTTTCTGAGATTGATTTGGCTTGCTTAATTAAGTACCTAAAGTTGTTTGTTTAATCTCAAGAGATGACTTCGTAGGAAATATTCCAAAAGGAACCGTCTCTTGTTTACTTTGTACACCTTCAAGAACCAATCGGTCAAAAACTGTACACAAGGCGAATTACCAATATTCCTTATTTTTAGTCACTCAGTGACTGACAGACCTCTTTTACAGGGTACTCGAAAAAAATGTGTTGATTATTTTATTCATCAACGTATGTAAATTACCCGAAAAAAATATGTTCATTATTTTGTTCATCAACGTATGTAAATTTTCATATTATCCTCTTTCTATACCAATACGCAGAAGCCGAAATTTAGATTTGTATCTTCGTACAGAGTGGGATTCCAATGAAGATTCAATACAAATCAGATTTTATTTCGTTATTGTTCCAAGCCTTCTGAAGGGGGGGGGGCTTAATATATACTTTGATTTCTATTTAGAAGGAATGAGGCTCAAAGTACCAAGATAAGACTAAACTCCACAGCTTCTAAGTGAGCAAAATGCTTGGCTGCAGCATGAGTATCAAGCTGCATTATTTACATAGTCGTCTTGGTAACTTTCCGAAAAATCTTGGTACAGTCAGTGATGAACAAGGTGAGTCATTCCATTAAGATCTGAAGGTCATAGAAGCACGGTGCCAAGATAGATGGTATGTACTACGTATCATAGTACTATTGCTGGTGCATCAAGCGAGAATGTCCGCATATTAAAACTTCAGAAAAAGTCATAAGCGAAAATATTTATCTTAATAAGTATGCTTACTGTTTTGTAAAAAAAAACTTTACTATTTGTATAAACAAAATTTAACTTGCACTAACTATATATACCTTTTGCATAAATAAAGCCGCTCTTTGTGAACAGTATTTTGGTAAGTTTTCCCTTTATATGCATATTCTGTATGGCTTTTGAGACAAAGCTTAGAAAGTTGGTGTAATAGGCAAAAACTGAGGTTATTTTGGGGATCAGAGGTCAAAAGTTAATCTAAAACAAGTGACAGATTTGAGACCACGAAACTGCTGTTCCCGTGTTATTTATATCGTTTTTGAAACTTTCTTCATTCAACTCGTTTTTAAAAATTATATAAAAATAGTTTTGTAAGTTCTGAAGAAATTTCTTGTATTTCTTCTTTAATGAAAGATAAGTAAATAAATAAAGAAATTCCATATTGCAATGTTTCCTGCTACTTGAGAAAAAAAACGAATATAGCAATATCGGGTATAAAATAATTAAATTAAAATGTATTTCGCTTGATAAAGAAAATGGTATTCTATTATGTTATAAAAAATTTTTTCTACAGAAGCATCTATTGCAAACCCCTTACCAAATGACTAGAGCAATTATTTCTGGAACGTAAATTATTTACAGGAAGCAAGTATAACAAATATTCCTTTGCAAGATTTATACCTCCTTTTTTACATACATTTTTCACAAAAATAAATCTTCAGAAAATCCTTTGTCCACTTTTTCTGGAGAATTTTCAACCTCAAGAAGAAGAATATAAAATTCCTCATATTAAAAACTAGGTTCAAATCAGTTAAAAACCATTTAATTTCACGAGCTTTTTTCTTCTTTCGCATTTTTGAAAACCATTTAAATCATTATTCAATCAATCATGAGCAAAATAAGAACCCATGAACAAACAACAGCGATTCTGCGTCAAACTTGGACCTTGTTAATGGCAGAAGTCTTTCGAAAGCAGGTTGCAGAACACTTCAAAGAAGCCGCTCGGTCTTTGTCCAAATCCCGACCGAACTTCCCTTTTATACCTGGAATTCGAATTCGGTGTGCGTCACTTAAGCAACAATAGCAATCTATTGAGGGGATTTGACGCTGAAAAATACATTTCCAACGCTTTTCGGGAGGGAGGAGTGACGCCGAAAAGGTCCTGTCGGTGTATTTACTCATATTTCTTCGTATATTTTTTGTACGCTCACAAAGCGATTATTTTTGAGAAATTTCCTTGAAGAAGGGATAGATATGGGAAAAGGGGGGGGGGGCTCTGTTGAAGTAGAGTTCGAATGTCTGTTATTTCCGAGACATAAAATATTTACCATTCGAGAACTGCTTAGAGGATATGGCTTCAATAGAATTCCTTCTGAGCCACGTTTTACACTCGCATTTATGTCACTGCTCAAGCGCCGCTAAGGCTTTATGAAATAAAAATTCTTTCAGGAGTTAACTCCCTGCCATTAATTTTAATCTCTTCAAGGACTACTCTTTAATGAAGGGAGGGGTTACTTTTGATTCATTTTAAATCAAACCGATGTCAACTAAAAAAAAAAAATTGGAGTGAAATTAAAAAGCATTA
>KK112986.1:188627-210080 GCA_000611955.2 Stegodyphus mimosarum | reverse complement strand
AGCAGCTATAATCTACAACTCGGAAATTTTCGAATTCCTGTAAAGAATACACAAGATCTAGCTCATTATTCTTTTAAGCATTATAAAATTACAAAATTAATGTAAAAGAAATTCATTTTTACTTTAGCAGATGCCAAATTTTAATTTAATATTTGTTTTGTATCCACAGTTTTTACAATACCTGATAAAAGAAAATAGAGGCTTGTAGCCTCAATAAAATGTCTCTTTTATGGGAAAAAATGACTTTTTGTAGCAACCATCTTCTTGGAAATTCAGATTCTTAGAAAGAGGGGACAGAAAAAAGTTATGCAGTTCGTCAGATACTTTTGTTTTGTTCACCCATGACATACAAGGTGGAGGATGGAAAAGCTGACTATTGTTAATTGTAGGGCAGCTGGCATTAAGAAAGTGGTGTTCTGATTAAATGAGAAAGGGGGTCGTCAATTAAATGTCGCGCATTTCGTATCCTACCCAATTTTGAATAACGTACGTTTCCACCCGAATATGGGCATCAGGAAGCCCAAATGTGGAATTTGTTTTATTATCTATTTCATATTTTGTAAAACTTTAACGAATTTTTGATTAAAAAACTCAATGATTTGAAAGAGAGCAATGGCAACGCTCTACAGGGGGAAAAAAAAAACTTTTTATCTCCAGAGCGCGGAACTGTGTATCGGAAATTTTAAAGATATGCTCATTTTAAAATTATTTCGCGATATTGCTGTTGAATTGAATTTTATGGTTTAAGTGCGAAGAGCATGATATTTAATAAATAAAAGTAACACACAAAACTAAAAAGTTAAAAAAAAAAAAAAAAAAGCCCATTTGGACGTAATTTCAAATCTAAAACATTTCAGGCTTTTCTTTCTTTTTTTTTCTTCTTTTTTTTTTTACTTTTTTTTTCCTGGTTTGTTAATCGCTTTTTTCTTACATAATTTATTAATGCATAACATTAGACTTGGAGGTTTAATTTTGGATACATAAGAGCGCAATGATAATTCCATATATGCATCCTAGCTTCCCTGCCCTCAATGTGGTAACACTTCACTTTCGTTTCAATGCCAGTATCATTCTTGCACCATCATCAGTATAACGAGGAAGCATTAAATTCAAGTTAATAAATGAAAACTAAGCCGTTGAATTTTTTTTTTCCCTCATCATTTGCCGCTTACTTTCGAAAGAAATTCAAATATTTATTCCACTTCTTTTGAAGATAAATGGTATGGCTGCATAAAAATATGTCCGAAAATATTATACTCATTTTCCATAAGTTGCTTAATATCAAATATCATTATTATAAACACTTAACTGGTTATATTTCGCCTATCTCGAACTATTTGGAGCTTTAACCCTTCTTTCGTTCAAACTGCAATTATCGACGGCCGAACTGAAAAAAGTCTTGAGAACCGCCCATCCTCGGCTTGGATTCCGGCGACTAAACGGATGATGATTCGGAACTTTTCCAATGCCTAATCTAGAGCAAGAACTATTATGCCATGTTTACTCGCGTAATGATCGCACCCTCGCTTTGGAGCAGAAAAAATCGTGAAAATATTTTACCCCGCAAAAAGTCGCAGTTACGTATTTAACATTTCATCTAGAAAATTATCAGCTGTATTCTTCAGCTTTTTAAGCGGGGGTAGTTGTGCTCCCTCGAGAAAAGGTTGGATCAGATTTCCGGAACCGACCATTTAATGGGAGGAGACACGACGTTTGATCTGAACTTTCTGAAAGCTACGGTGCTATGATATAGCTGTAGCATCGTAGCTATACGAGTATAGTTGCGGTGCATTGACGCGCAATATATAGCTTCTCGCTGTCCTAATCCGACATAGGCCTCCTCGTGGGCCAGCTGGTAATCAGGCTCGCCTGCGCTAACTATGTTCGGATTACCATCCTGGGGGGGGCGCTCGACTGGGACTCACCATCTCAGTATACTGGCTAGATCAATATCTAGACAGCCTCGACTTCTGGGGTAAATAAATTGTCTTTTCACACTAACTAGAATCATCGTTTATTCGGTGGTAGATTTAAACTCGGCAGGGACTGTACTGCTACTGCCTTGTCCTCCCCTTGATTGTGGGGATGTTACATGGTCAGATATCGAAGCTTGTCTTTGAGGGATGGGTTCCCCTTGACCAACACTGGGGGATGGTGTGCTTTTAATGTGCTATGTGAAACATTTATGTCCCTCTGGGTTGACCGCAGGAAAGGCGACTACTCGGATACCCTCCATGGGCTGGGGCGATATAATCGTATTAAGGCTGTCTTGAGCATGCCAGGTTTGGTAGCCCCTTCCTTCTGGTACACTGTACTCTTCCCAGAACTAGTATTCATAATGGATTCATCACTCCCATTGACGTTCTCAATGGTCACTGCATAGCGAGATACAAAAATTGCCTGCTTCCCCTTGGAGGATGAGGGAATTCCCTGGGGTAGGATTTCTTATCTGCCCTCCCTTCATTTTAAAACTTTCAGTTCGCGCTTCTTTAAAGAAAATTTGCGGGTGCTCTAAATTTACACGGCTGGTATCTAAAGTTACAGAAAAAGAATCTTCGCCATTATTTTGTTTCGCCATGAATTTCGTGGTAGTGTGTTTCTTTAGAAAGAATAAAAGAATACTTTAGAAAGAATAAAAATTAACCAGCGGGATTTAAACTGAAAATTATTGAATATGCTGAAAGAGAATGGAATGTAAGTGAAAAATTAATAAGGGACTTCAGAAAATCCAAACAATCGTTACAAGAAACAAATGTAAATAAGCGAGCATACAGAGGACCAAAGCGTAGAATTTTCCCACTGATAGAAAATAAACTTCTCTTTTTTTATGTTCCTGCATTACTAAATGATGGACGTGCGGTTTCGCGTGAAATGCTGAAAAGAAAAATGCAAAAGAAATTACAATAAAGCGAAACGTGCCAAAAGAAAAGTTCAAAGATAGTCGTGGGGGGTTAAGCTGAGTTAACAATGGGAAGAAGCGGTGTAACGACTTAACAATGGGAAGAAGAACAAGTGTTTGCCAAAAACTGCTATCGGATTTTACGGACAAAGTTCTACTTTTTCAGAAATATGTTATCCGACTTCGCCAGAGAATAGATTATATCCCATCCGGAATTGGAAATGCTGATCAGACGCCAATCTATTTTGGCATGCCACATAACACAATTGTTGCAGAAAAAAGTACTTCAAGTGTTTCAGTGTGCATAAATGGATATGAAAAAATGCGGTGCACTGTAATGCTCGATATTCCAAAGGATGGAAGTAAGCTACCTCAATTTGTTATTTTTAAAAGGAAAACTGTTCCTAAAGATGTTAAATTGTCGGCTTGAATCCATGTGCAATTTCAAGAAAAGGATTGAATGGGTGAAGAAATGATGAAAGATTGAGTTCGCAATGTTTGGAACTAAAGGTTGAACATTGCTCAAAAAACCAGCCATGCTGGTACTCGATAGCTTCCGAGGACATCTTGTTGATGATGTGAAGAAGGAGCTTTCAGAAAGTAAAACAGATTTTGACATAATTCCTGGAGGACTGCAACCGTCGGTCGTATCGCTTAACAAACTGTTTAAAGACAATATAACAAGAGTATATGGAGATTGCATGGCCAGTGGAAACAAAGATAAAACTTCGAGTGGAAAAGTAAGTCGTGCATCCTGGAACTAATGTGTAGCTGGATATTGCAAAGCTGGGCTTCAATAACATGCAATATAATTTCAAAAAGTTTTAAGAAGACAGGTCTCTGCAACGCTTGAGACGGAAGACAAGATGACATTTTATGATATGACGCAGATTCTTCAGAGACCGATTCATATTAGCACAGTAATAGTGATACCCTTACTGAAAGTGATTTATTACTTTCAGTAAAGGTATCAGTATTACTATTATTATGTATTATGTTACTAGAATTTTTCGTCAAATTTTCACAAAGATTATTTTTGTGTATGTCTGTGAATTTTATGTATGTAAAAATATTACTGTAAAATGACTTTATCATGTATTTTTCACACTATTAATGTATCACTTTCAGTAAAGGTATCAGTATTACTATTATTATGTATTATGTTACTAGAATTTTTCGTCAAATTTTCACAAAGATTATTTTTGTGTATGTCTGTGAATTTTATGTATGTAAAAATATTACTGTAAAATGACATGTATTTTTCACACTATTAATGCATTAGAGTATACAATATAGTTTAGTAGATTTCCTTAAAATATGCCACCGCGAAAATTCTTACGATTCCTATTCCCACAGCAACTCTGCCCTTTTGACCAAATCTTCAGTTCTTTGGGTTTTAAATTGCAGATAATAAATTACGAGTTTCATGAATGAAGTAAAAAGAAAAGGAACTATGCGTCACCGGAAGGCAATAATCTTTAAAAATCTGTAATTTTTTTTTCTTTTTTCCTGTGAACGTTTTAAATAAATTTTATTGAAACATTTTTGAAAAATTACTGCAAATAGCAGAAAGAAATTTTTCTCATGAGGTTCTTTTTTCAACATTCTCCCAAACTTTCCAAAATGATTTCCAGACTTTGCGAATTTAATTTTCTTTTTCCAAAGCGTACTGGAAAAATAATGAGAACACGCCAAAAATGTGACAAGTTCGCGAGAAGACAAACTGATACCATCCCTCCAAGTTCAATTTCACCGCTTGTTTTTCAACAAGAAAAGGGACATTTTTCCCCCTCCACTCACTAAAAATGAAAAAAGTAGCATCCTAACATAGCTGTTCCGAAGGAAAAAGATAGCTACGTGTCTAGTGGGCGTGACAGAAAACCATCTTTTGCAACTGGCACTTCATCATCAAGTTAAAACCTACAGTCCTTCTTCTTGACAAGTGGGCCTCACAACCTCATTCCCTCTAACTAGAATTTCCCCCTCCCAGAATTTCCCCCCTTCCTTATCTCATGAATGTTTAAGCTACGTGATGACACACACAAAAAAAAAATATTATTATATATATACATATACGTTTATTCCCGTTTTAGTTATCTCGAACTATCACCACTTCATCTTACAGGTTTTTATATATGATTAGTCTCCTGAAGATAGGATTATGAATGTCGTGTTGGTAATAATGATTTAAAATTTAGATTATGACATAAATGAATATAAACTATAAAACAAGTACAGCCATGTCGCGAAGGCTTTTTTTAATATCGTTTAGGATATGAAGTCTGAATCATCAAGCATTTCAGATAATACGTTTAGTTAATGTAGCTGTATTCATTTACAATTAATTTCATATGAATAAGTTTTGTTTTTTAATATCAGTAATAACTAAATGTCTACAATTTCATCGCTAATGTATTTAATTTCATAGCTTACTATTAACGCAAACTGGAAAATACTAGTGTATTTATAATACTAGTGTATTTATGTTGAAATTCGCTTTGTGCCATTTTGTTTTTATGGTGGATTTATGTTAGCACTTATTGCTTTCATTGAACGAGGAGAATTCCAAAAGGTAATTTTCATTTTTACGAAGAAAGCAAAAGGAGAAAATAGCGTTTGTTTTCTACATCGATTGTAAAAAATTGTGAATTTAAATTTTAAAGAACAAACAAAATGTGTCTACAAAGTTGTACGATTAACTTCGTACAAAATCGAAATTTAGAGGAAGCAGCATTCATACTTCTTAGCCTTCAATAAATAATCTTTAAAATTATGTAGATTTACAACGCTTGGCCCTAGGGCCATAGTCTATAAATTTAAAACTGGCTAAGAATAATTATTGTATTTTTAATTCATCATATGCGTAGTCGTTATTCTGTGTTTAATCTGTAGTTATGCTTTAAAATCAGTGTTCTGCTTACGAATTATCGCGTCAGTCGAAGAAGAAACATAAGTAAAGACGACTTCTTCCATCCCAGTACGCGACAGAGTGGGCAAATTGCGTAAACAAAAAAGAGAATATTAATTATTTGGCAATGAATTTAGCACAGTTTATTATTATTTCTTTGTATGCTGGAGACGATTTTTCTGCTTGATGTTTACATTGTATTATGTTATTTAATTTAAGGTAGGTTAATCGTTATTTCTAAACTTCTTTCAAAATTTCATATATGACGGTGTATTCTATCTATAGGATTAAGTATGGCTTAAAAAATTTGAAACAGGGTTAAAATGAATTGAGATACTTTTAAAGGACATAAATAAACACATATTTAGCTGTTGAAGCTTCTCTGAAAAAATATTAAAATTGATAATTTGTGATGCTAAAGAAAGATATTGTTTGGTCTTTTCAGTTGCTTAAAAGTAACCGAATAAATGCTTAGACCAAGGTTGAATTTAGAAATTTCGTTGCACTGCTATTACTATCTACATTAAAAGCCGAAATTTGCCCTGTTATAACATAACAAATTTAGCGCTCCCCACATGAGCGATTTTCATTTAAATCAGCGAATTAAAATACCTGGAAAACTTCACAAAAGTGCAGAAATAAAAGTAAAGGAATTTTGAGTTAACTGATAAATTATAAAAACTTCTTCGAAAAACGAAAGCTGCCACTTGGAGATCTTAATCGGTCTGCCGATACAAAAACAGGTAAAATGACATAAATTAGCTCAATCTACTTAAGAGAAGAAAATGTAAGCGAAGTTGTTAACTGTATTTAGTATTATTGTAAAATTTTAATAGTTTATCCAAGCAGACAATGCAGAAGACCCGGTTCTTTATAACTAGGTATTGAATTCGTGAGTTTTCTGAATGAAAAGAAATTTTCTTTTTCACGTCTATGTTTCATAAAATTTCATTTGATAAAATTTAGACAAAATTTGCATCTCGTAAAATTTAAAGAAAATTGGCTTCTAAATTTTAGCAATATTAACTAAATTTAAAACTTTGTAAAGACAAAACTGACCCTAAATTTGTTACTAGTGTCTCTAAATTTATATTAGACAAAATCGACCCTAAATTTATATTTGATAAAATTTAAAGAATATTAACTTCTAAATTCTAGCAATCTGAACTAATTTTGTAAAGATTTCTTCTCTAGTCCTCAAAACTCGTGAATTTTAAACTTTTATTATGTGCATTGCATTATTTTTTATGCTTCGCAACATTCAACAAAGTTGATAGGGAAATAACGTAGCCAGCTTTGAAATAAATACATAATGTTAACTCTCACGCATTAATATAATTTTTTAAAAATTTCGTATTAAGCAGCATGCCCTTTATAGAAATTCCAGATACAGCTGTGATTGGCACGTGTATACAGCTGCTTGATTCCTTCCCAGAACTTATCAATTTGGAATGCTGTTTATGTCTCTAATTACCGTTTTCTGAATTTCCTCAAATGATTATCTTTGAGGTGGGATTTCGCTTTAGGGAAGAAAAAGTAGACTGTATGTGCCAAATTTCATGAATAAGGTTCAGAATTAAGATTTGCGGCAATTTGCTAGAAAATGCTTGACGAAAGGTTAATTCGTGAGGCGACGCATTGTCGCGTAGCAAAAAACGAGAACAAATTAATCTTTTTTCCAGATCTTCGACAACAATTTGTGATCAGTATCTTTGGAGAATGCGACACAAGATCGAAACAGCATATACTGGTCAACCTGTATCCCAGCAGAGGATCCGCAAAGCAACTCAAACACCAGATTCAACTCTACTCTATGCAGGTATCGATCCTGCTCAGGCATCCTGAAAAAATAGTCATTTAATCACATTCTTTCCCTCCTGAGTGTGTGCGGTTGCTAATTATAACTCTTGGCTACCTGATGAGAAGGACTGCACGCTGCTGTCTTTCCTATGGCAGGCTGATGCTATGCCGGTGTCGACCCTACGCAATGTCAATCGTATGCTTCTTACAACAATGCGAAATATGCATTAACCTTTTTACCCATTATTAAATGGTTATCAAATTAACCCATTATTAAATGCTACACTATTTATCGTGTCGATAGTGTGCCGCTAATTGTAGTGTGTCAATCATATTCCGTGTCGATCCTATGCAGTGTCGGCCATATGAATATAACCAATCTTTACTGATAAACTCATCAGCTATCATTCGAAAAGAAGAGATGACGATTTTTCAGCAACAGTCGTCGAACTTTTTGGATGTTCTGATCCGCTTGAAACTGCAACGGTGCTTACTTCTACGCTCATAATCAGCATCTTCCCGATCTTCACGAAACAGATCCCACCAACGAAAAGCATTGAATAGTGTTAATGCTTGATCCCTGTACGCTTTTACACAGCATTTCAAATGTTATCCGTTGCCGCTTTTCCTGCGAAACTTTATTCGTTCTTCAACTTTCGAACCCATGGCAGCAGATGTTCCATTTCATCAAACTGATTAAGTAAACAGAAAATTCTTTCCATAAGAAAACGTTATTTTTAGGAAAAGTAAGCTGAAAGTACCACAGTAATAAATGGTGTTAATTATCATATGGCAGATTCGCTAACATTTATTTAAAAAAAATTTAAAAAGAAAGAAAAAAAAAGTCTGAAAACTTTCAGATTTTACATTGCGCCCAAGGGGGCGTTTTTTTAACGTTTTGTGTGTTACCTTTGTAGAGACATCAGGTACTTTTTGACAGCAACAGAGATGAAAAACGAGCAGTGCCCTAGCCGGGACTCGAACCACGGACCTCTCGAATACGCGCCGAGCGTGCTGACCACTACACCACAGAGGCATGCGAAGAAGACCGGAGAAATACCTTATGCCTTTATTTATTAAATATCATGTTCTTCGATTTTAGACCATAAAATTCAATTCAACAGCAATATCGCAAAATAATTTTAAAATGAGCATATCTTTAGTATTTGCACAGTCTCGCGCGCTGGTGATAAAAAGCGGGTTTTTTTTTTTTTTTTTTTTTTTCCGTACTGTGTTGCCATTCCTCGCTTTGAAACCGCTGAGTTTGTTACTCAAAAATTCTTTAATGTCTGACAAAATATGAAATAGACAATAAAGCAAATTCCAAATTAGGACTTCCAGATGCCCATATTCGGTGGTGTGGCTAGAGCGGACGTGGTCAGAGCGGACACATAAGATTTCGTGGTCAGAGCGGATACTGCGAAACTCATCGTGGTCAGAGCAGACACATTTTTTCCCCGTCATGGAACAGATAAAGGGTGCAGATAAATAAGTAAATAAATACTTTTAAAAATCACAAATATAGTTTAAAACAGTATTTTAAGTGGTAAATCTCTTTCACGTGGGATAACGTTTTTTTCACCGAAATTTTCTGTTCTTGCACTCGATTATCGAATTACAAGGATAAATACATTTTTGCCAATCAAATTTAATTATTTATATTAAATTGTTAAGATATTATAGTACAAATGCATTTTAAACATAGCAAAATGTAATAAAAATAAAAACTTTCAGAGAAATATTTAAAAATTAATAGTAAGTAATAATAGAATGAAGGGTATGAACGAACTCCAGGGATTTTGTGGAAAACTGTATTTTAGAGTCAAATAAATATTAGAACAGGTGCAACTGCCATAAAATTAATTAGTTTCATTAATGTAAGTAAAAATAAATACTAAAAGTAAAATATATAAAACAGATACAAGTAAATAAAAGAAAAATAAATACAAGTAAATAAATACTAATTAACCTTTATTATAAAGGCATAAATATCATTTACCATTGGATTTAGTCCAACCTAGTTACAAAACTTAAAGATTTCAGACATTTTTCTAAATTGTTTGATGTTTCGAATTCCTTAAGGATGTTTTCAATTCTTTCATCCAATTTTACGTATGCTTTTTTCCTTTTTATTCCAGGGTCGCCTAATTCTCTGGATTTCAAATTAAAAGACACTTTTTGTGTTTCTTCTTTTAGTATTCTGACTAATAAGTGGACATTAGGCTGGTTTCTGCCAGTGATTGCATTTAATTTGGAATTCCACCCTTCAACAGAATTATTTGTCCTATGACGCTGTCCATATACGTTCCATACTTTAATGGGCATATTTGGATTGTCCATCCACTGCTCGACAAAATAATCAATGAATGTGGTAAGTTTGTCAATGCTAAAAGCTTTTTCCCATACAATGCTCCAAGCATCATCTATGTGTTCCATTGGCAAGTAAGCTAATGCAGAAATCATTCTACAAACATTTCTTATATCTTCGTTCTCTTTATATTCCTTTACTAGACCCACTTCTTGTATCTTACGCCACAAACATTGATTAAAATGAAAGTTACAACCGGAAATAGTCGAACTGGGAAATTCTAACATACAACTATTGATGGCTGCGGCTTCAAAATCCAATTTTATAATGTCCGGCTTCCACTTAGGGCACCAACGTTTCACTTCCTGAAGCATTGCAATGTAAGTTGCTTGTCTCTTATCAGGCAGAAATGCAAAAAGCGCTGGGTAAACGTTGGTCTCAGTTGCTGTACTCCTTAAATCGACGTGTATTGTATATATTTGAGCAAATTGTTTCGGACAACTTTTAAATGCTCCATCTAAGAAAAAAGTCTTTCCATTTTCCAAAAGGTCCAGAGATTCTTCTCCTCCAAATACTAAAATCCTGTTACCTTGGTCATTTTGAAAGTCTAAGCGAAGAAAGTTTTCTCCATTAGAAAGCAAAAGTGTATCGTTTACAAACTGAATGTCATTGGCATTTTGAGGATTTTGAATAGCTCCCAAAGCCTTTCTCCTCTCCTTACATAAAGCAGTTTTGGCATTGGAGTATGTCGGTATTTTAGCAACGAAATCATAACCTTTCTGATATAATTCTGAAAGTTCTTCTTGAAATATCTGGGGAACGGGAACTGATGTTTCTTCTCGGACTCTTTTTCTGCAAGTCTCTAACTTCCTTTTAACTTCGATCTCAGCAACGTTGGGCGGGCAGGAATGTTCAGTTTTCTTCAGTACTTCGTACTGAAAATTTGTCTTCACATTTCCTTTACAATGATGTGGCTTTTCTTTTACACATACCCAACTCATTCCTAATTTATTTTTTCGGTGTAAACAGTGTGGGTAGTCATCTACAACTAAACATTCTTTTCCTTTTTTTGTAGAGAGTAATTTTGTTGAAATGGCTATGGGTTCCATCACAGATTTTTTCGACGATATAAAACGACATACGCACTTCAGGATCGAACATCTACTGAGAAAATGAGAAAGGCCTTCTCTCTCAAAAGTATCGGCTTATCTCTACAGCAGGTGCAAAGCTCGAAACTACACAATAGATCACATTTGACTGATTAGGGAAATAACACAACAGGTGCATGTCCGCTCTGCCCACCCAGTTCCCCTCACGTGTCCGCTGTAACCACTGTCCGCTCTGACCACGTCCGCTCTGCCCACGTAACCCCATATTCGGTGGAGGATTACGCTATTCAAAATTTCATGTCTCTAGGTACCGTAATTTTATCGCAATGCGAGAAACAAACATACATTTATGCAGATTCTTCATTATGTAATTTCTTTAAATATAATACAGGGCTGTAATATTTGGTGGTAATAGTTTGAAAAGGGAATCAACTCTCAATGCCAAAACGAAATTAGTAGCCCTTCTAGACTAACGCTCTTTGGGCTAAAAAAAAGAAAAAGCGAAAAAAAACACAGAATTAGCTCTAAAATATAGTAGACGTATTGTTAATATAGACAAAATGGCCGATCAGACATACCAACCAGCGCTAATCGCACAATAATGCACAAGTAATAAACACGACAATTAGCTAGAGAAAACGGCAAACCACGCCTATTGACAACAACAGAGGTAAACAAAGAATAAGCAGCTGCTTATTCTGATAAATTCGAATGCAAAGCATTGATAAAATATAAACTTAACAGGGAATAAGTTATCCTGAGAAAGAAACATCTGTTCACATAAATTTGCACAAAGCCAAATTTTATTAGTTTGCTACATGTCACTGAAACTAAATTAAATCGTCTTTGGTGGAAAAGCAGAGAATAAGAGCTGAAAAGGGAAGAAGAAAATATTAATAGTTTGAAAAGGGAAGAGATATATAGTTAAAAAATTGCGATAAAATTTTGCTTTGTACTATGTTAAGAAGAACCACTTCTATTATCATTCATCTTTCTCTGCTCGAAGTTATCAGAACTATTATTCATGATTTGACAGCTGAGATTTTCCTCCAACCAGGGACTAACCGATTTTTCCCATTCCTGCCCTCTGAAGGGAGGTTCGGGGAACAAAAATGAAAAGCACATCTCTGACTTTCAGTTGCATCCCCCTCCCCCCGTCATCAACTACTGCCACCACAAAAAGCAGAGAAGGAAGATTCCCTGCGGGTGCAATTTTGACCTCAGAGGGCGTTCTTCTCTGGGATGAAAACTAAAAAAGAATGAAAATAAACAAACATCCCTAAAAAGGGCCTCGTGACATCCGAGGTTGTGGGGGCTTTTCGTAGAACGAAAGTGAGTTGCAGTTGTTATCCGGAAGAAGTGTAGGTGAGAGGAGGCCCCTTTCGTGCCATTTTATGTGGAATGCTTCTGCTTTGTCTGGTAAAAGTAACAGAGCATAGTCTAAGAAACTGTGAGCATCCTGCCTTGCCAATACAAATAACAAAATATGGAAGATAGGCATGTAAATAATTTTTTCCAGGGATAAAAATGCGGTCGGCAGGATATTTAGTCAACAGCACCTTTAGCTGACAGCGCGTACTTGTAGACAAAAAACATGCGACAATATTTTAGTAAAATTTGCCCATATTTATATGACAAAAGGCAGTTTCCATGGTGAATGAGGAGGTTTACGATTATCCTATTCCTGACTTTAATTAATGCTAAAAAGACTATAAAATTAGAAAGCAACTTTTTTGGAGTAGATTTTGAAGTCCATTTCGAGAGCAATCAGACATAAATCTCTCTATGAGATGCGAAACCATTTTATATGAAAAGAAACGAGCGGAGCAAAGCAAAAGCAGATGCTGCATAGAGGAAAATAATAATAAAACATGAAAGAGCTAAAAATTAGAATTTGAAAGCATTGAGAAATGAATGTCATTAAATAAAGAAGAAAAATGTTTTCTTGAATGTGAAGGGTTTAAAAAAATCTAATTTGCCAACTGCCGTGACCGATGATTGTGGGTTTTTTTATTATTCGGCATCAAAAATCAAATAAACTGTTTGATTATAAACGTTTTTGTTCAGAGTCACCTAGTATAACTGCATCATTCATGTAACTTACAAAACTGTTCTAAAGATTTTTGCTTAACATTTCAACTATTCAGCGCATGATCCATTTTGAATTACAATATAATAATCGAAATCGTTTTCTTTTTTCTTTGCATTTCGCTGGCGTTGGCGTCCTCGTTCTTCGTAGAGGGCGCCAACTGTAGAAGCTTTATAGGTAATTTCATAGCTCCAAAGTCGAAATTACAATTAAGTTTTTGACGCAGTGACTAACCATGATTAGCTACCAAACTTTCGTTTATTTCTCCTTTTCGAACGTACAATTCCTGACGAAAAATTTGCAAGTTCTTTCAGTTTGACCGATATACTATATCAAACCACTTTGACATAATAAGCTAAAATTTCACAGAATTTAAAATCAGAGATGGGATTTTTACACGTTTTAATGAAATGAACAACGACTTTTGAATCAAGAAAAGACAACAAGTTTTATCGATAGTTGCAAAAATAACCTTAAAATTGAATTAGTGCAGAATCCGTTTATTGAGATTACGGCAAAGCACACGAGGATTGTCTGTTTAAGAGCAGGGATGCCTTCGTGGAGGAATTTATAAGGGAAACTGGCTCCTGTACACATTACACATGGGTAAAAATGCGAAAATGCTCATGCAGCCAGCCCGTTCGTTAGGATTCGAACCTCGGACCGAACTAGCAGTGTTCAGTGACATGACCGCTTGCCCGCTGGTGGGCCATTGTGGAGAATTCGAGCAATTCGTAACTGATAGGAAACCCTCCTTTTTTTTATCCCTTTCATAAATACTCATAGAAAGTTAACTATATGGAATTTTTAAAGTGTGTATCAAGGGTGAAAAAAAAATTATGCATTAAAAGAATTACTTTCTTAAATTTTAGAGTAATTCAGTTTCAAATTTTAAATAATATTAACAAACCCTCCTTTTTTTATCCTTTCACAAATACTCATAGAAAGTCAACTACATGGAAATCAGACATCAGCAACAATATTTAACGTCCTTCACTATTAAAATAAAAGGTGTTTTAATTTGAATGAACTGAACAGAGCATTAACTATAGAGTGAATATGATTTTTTAATTTAAGAGGTATCTCAGAAGCTGAAAGTTATCTCATATTTGAGAAAATATTTCAGAAAGGAGCTCTATAAATAGAAAAGAAATAATACGTGATTTTAATGATAACAATATTGTTGCGTGTTTACGGGTTCACAAGTCCGATAAAAGGTTAATAAAATTTATTCTTATCGCAAGCAATATAACAAAACGCTGAAATTTTCCTCAGAGATATTCGTATCTCAGTATCACGCAATATAATCAGCAGCTATATTTTCAACTACTAAAAACTTTAAAGTAAAGCACAATGCAAAGGGAAAGTTAAACAAATCTCATTAACAAATAACTAAGCAACTGAGCTGAGATGCCTTTTTCCGACCTTTTAAAGCTTTCAATCGGTCGCTAGAGAGTTCTAGTAATTTCTTTGCTTCTCGAGATTTACCAATAACAGGATCGAATTACGGTTACAGCTAACACGGTAATCAATTACATTTATTCAAACTAAATATAAATTACAGAAATAGACTTTTATTCAATGTTAAATGCACGTTCTCTTGTATTTTTATTTTTCCGGCGTAGCTTTCTCTTAAAATATGTCTCGTGCTGCATTGCACGGGGAAATAAAACAATTTTAATTATAATTCTACTAAAAATATGTAACTAAATACAAAATTGGTAACAGTATAATAAACTTTGATTTTAACTTTTCTAATCGTTAGCCGAATAAAATCGAATTACCTTAACATTTCATTCAATCGTAATTAGCGAAAACTTATGAAAACATTTCATTCAAATTAAAATTGCTCTGGAAAACGTATACCATTTAATTCAGTTCAGGATGAAATGCTGTCCAAAGAAACGTTGAAATGTTGTATTCTTTCACATAGTTGGGAACCTGAAATTTTGTAGAAAAACAAAATATGTACATTTATGCTTATATTTACGACGTGATTACAAAATGTTTACCTCCAATTTTGTCAAAACCTGTTGATTTTAATGGGAAGTCACTGAATGTTTTGGAGAGGTGCGTCACTACTGCAAGGAAAAACCAGTTCAGGTAAATCCTCTGTTTCCTATATTAACAAATTTAATATTTATACACCAACACAATTTCCGTATTTCTTTGCAAGTAAATACTTCGGCACTCAGATTGATAAGTTCCAGGAAATATTATGTTGAATGAGAAATTTTTTAAAATACCTTTTTAAAAGAAAATGACTGAATAACATTCGACACATTATAGCTTTGGTCATAATATGAACTACATGTGTCAAATCGGAGATGTTGATCACTGTTTCAAATAATGTCAAAAGTATTAAAAATTCATAAGATATTCTGATGTCCAAGATAAAATAAGATAGTTTTCAAAATTATGCCTGTTGTATACAAGCTCACCTTGAATTCAAAAAAGAAAATTATTTTTAATATATTGCTACATGTTGCTTTCATGTTTATTTAGTATTTAATGTTTTCCTCCTTTATAATTAACAAATAAAAATTCCTGTAAATAACAATTTATGCTGCATTATTCCTGAAAACTTTGGAACGTACAAAATGGCAAGTTGATACTATGTTATAACACAGGATAGTCAATCAAAAACAATAAAAAAATTGTGCTTCAATGAATTTACAAATTGTAGTAGCGCAACTAGCACAGATACGCATAATTTTTAGTCCAAAGGGATTTAGTCCCGAAGGACTATTACTTTCGTTTGGGCGTTTTGCGTCGTTTCACAAAAATGTCCGATTCACTTTTCAGTTAGCGCTTATGTTTCTTTGTTGGTAATTGAAGTTGCATTGGGTTGGCTATTGGAATTTTTGGAATTGTACTATGTTGGTTATCGTGAATTGTACCCAATCGGGTCTGTACTGGATGGATTAATGGAATTGTATTGGGTTGACTATTGGAATTATATTGGGTTTGTTTTTGTGTACGTATTAGGTTTAGTTTAATGTTTGTTTCGTTCGGCAAGTTTTCATATTATTAAGCAAGATCCCTTTGGACGTAATCTAAAATCTGAATCCTTTCAGATTTTTTTTTCTTTTTAATATTTTTATTATGCTTTTTTTTTCCAGTAATTGTTAATCCACTAGACGGGGTTATACCCTAGAATCCTGAATATATGGCGCTCGTTAAAAATAAAATGACCGTGCGATCAGATGACCGTCATTTGCAGTCGTCTGAATTCTTTTTCCTAGCAGGTCTTGCAATAAATATTTATAAAAACAAATCTTTAGAATTCTATGTAGCGGATATTTTTGCTTATTAGTTAGTTTATTATTTCTTTTTTCTCGGATTAAATACACTTGGATTATTTCAGTCTGATAATAATATTAGAATAACAAAGAAAGTAATAGTTCGCAAGAAAAATAGTAGTAATACAGTAATAGATTACTAATAGAATATTCTATAGTTAGTAATAGAAGAATATCGGTTATTAGACGTTCTGTACAACTTTTGTACAATTCAGAACTTCAGAACTAAAGTTTTATCTTCACTGTTAATTTACAAATATATATTGTGAGTATGTCTTTTTATGGCTGTTTATTATTTTTTGAATTATTCTGTTAAAATTTGTAATTCTAGTAACTTTCATGCACAAATTTGATAATTTAAAATGCGCTTAAGTTCATAGAATCATGGTATACTCTCTTAAAGTCCATTGAATAATCTTCTAAAAAAATCTGAATATTGTTTTTTGAATTTGGATTATGTTATATTTAAATTGCCTAATGTTCCATTTTAAATCCTCAGGTATTTTAGATGAGGTATATACTTTTTTTTTTCATTGTGTCTGGAACTCGAGTGCTTCTGTAGTATGAATCTATACTCCTTATATAACAGTTTGATAAAGGCCCCTGGGGTTCGTAGGGGGCAAGTTAAAAATAAAATGATGATGCCGATCAGACGATCGTGGTTTGCAGAAATGTTTATAAAAATAAATCTCTAGAATTTTATGCAACGAATATTTTTGCTTGCTAAGTTCGTTTGCTATTTTCTTTTTCTCGGATTGATTACATCTGGATTATTTCAGTCTAATATATTTTTGTATAAGATGTGATGTGAATAAAATAAAAAAAAGATTGGACGTGTTCTTCATAAGAGAATCTCGTTTATTTCTCTAGTGATATAATGTTATTCTTTTTTTTTTTTTTTTCAGTGCTTTTGAACTACCATTGTTGCCGTTCAGAATTATGTTGATCTCTTACGAATGAATATTACCCTAATCTGAAAGAAAAGTAAGCACTGTAATCTGTGACATTCATGTAAGATGGAACACTATGTCCCACACATCTCGCTTGTTCCCAGCTTTAGCGAATATTGAGTAATTTTTCGTAAGATTGGCTGTTCATGTATGACTTTGTTACTATTACGTGCATTCAAGTAGCAAGTAAATGGTAATCGCTTTGTACCAATTTAGAATTTTTCCAAGTCAACCTCAATAATTTTGTACCTGTCTAAGATTTGAAGAGAATGATTGATTTATTTTATTCCCAATAAGTCCAATCTCTATATATTCTCCTATCTCATTAAGAACACTGTTAGAGTTTTTTACATTTCTTCCGCCTTTTAGGAGAGAAAAAGAAAAAAGATAGAGTTAACGATCTGAACTTGTAAAATATTTCCATTACAACTGGTAGATTTGTAGACCCATTTCTTCTTTCCATTTTTACCAACGTTTTAGTCTAAAAGATCTGCCACCATAAATTAATTTGGGACCTTTTTAGATTTTAATATTTTCTATCATTTTTAAAGACTTTTCTGTCGTAACCAGTATGGTATACTGTAACTAGTTAACAAGACAAAATTGGGAAAAAAAAAAAAAGAAACTGCTACTAAAACTTAATACTTAAGAAAGGTCAAATGAAAGACAAGCTAATGCAATAGATGTAACTATTTTAATACACAGTCCAGTCACATTAATGTGACCACCACGTACTTTCCCTGTCAAAGTTAAATAACCAATCACAGAAGGTAGGTGGCAGCACAGTGCAGTTGAGCGTATATAAAGGGTGTGTGAGGGCTTCGGAAAACATTTCAATCGTTGGCGTAATGCAGAAACGAAGCGATTTATCCGACTTCCAAAAGGGCATGATCATTGGCTTTCGGGCCAAGGGTGGAAGCATTTCCGAAACGGCTGAGTTTGTGAACTGTTCGCGTGCCGCCGTGGTAAAAGTGTACCGTGCATGGCAAAATGGGACTGTCCAAAATCAGCGACGTGGCAAATGTGGTGCACCACGGGCCATAGATGACAGAGGCGAACGACGGTTGCGGAGATGCGTTCGGGCAGATAGACGGGCTACCGTTGAGCAACTGACCACCAAAATGAACCAAGGGGCTACCAAAAGTGTCTCCCAAAGTACTATTCAGCGAACATTGCTGCGTCTGGGCCTCCGAAGCAGACGCCTGGTTCGTGCACCTATGCTGACTGCTGTTCATCGACGGCGAAGGCTAGAATTTGCACGCCAGTACAGCAGCTGGACGTCCACTGAGTGGCGACAGGTTGCGTTTTCGGATGAATCGCGTTTTATGCTCCATCGGACAGATGGACGTTGGCGTATAAGGCGTGAAACCTCTGAAAGGAACCACCCTGCAACCATTGCCGGAACGGTCCAAGCTGGAGGCGGGAGCATTATGGTCTGGGGAATGTTTTCCTGGCATTCTCTAGGTTCACTGATCATTGTGGAAGGCACAATGGATCAATACAAGTACGCATCTGTCCTTGCGGACCATGTTCACCCCTACATGCGCATTGTTTTTCCTCAGGATGATGGCATCTTCCAGCAGGACAATGCGAGGTGCCATACAGCTGCCAGTGTACGTGCGTGGTTCGAAGAGCACCAGGATGAGTTTACCGTCCTCCCCTGGCCAGCAAACTCACCTGACTTAAACCCAATCGAGCATCTGTGGGACCATCTCGATCGAGTTGTTCGCGCCATGGATCCTCAACCGCGTAATCTAGCGCAGCTGGCCACGGCATTAGAGTCGGCATGGCTCAACATCCCAGAGAACACCTTCAGGGACCTATGTGACTCTCTTCCTGCACGTCTCGCAGCAGTCCGCTCTGCGAAAGGTGGTTATTCTGGCTTTTGACAAATGGTCACATTAATGTGACTGGACTGTGTATAAAAAAGAAGAGGATTAGGAGTCATAAATTCACCTTCCTTTACGTTTATACGAGGGTTCAAAAACGTAGCCTAAGAGTCAGTGGATATTTCTGGTTCTGGCTCAGTTGCAAATAAAATTATCTTGGCTGAATGGGGGCATGAACACAGAAGTCATCTAGCGCCTCTGCTGAAGTCCAAAATGGCTGTGCGGTTTGTGTGTCCCAGGAGGAGATTAAGCCTGTTGTTATCATAAATACCTTTCTACTGAAAGCGAATTTTATTAATGAAAGAATCTCTGCTCACAAATTAAAAATACAACTTGCTTATATCTTGTTCATACTTACTTATATTTTGCACGAATTATAAATACTAATATAAATTTTATTAATGTATCTTTTTAACAAAATAATCTGTTATATATATATGTGTGTGTGTGTGTGTGTGTGTAAATATGTAAATTAAAATTATAATTTAAGCTAACGGTAGCCCTATAATTCTCCCTCTCTATTCTAAAAATCGTAATAACTTATCTGGATTCCGTTATTTCTAGTTCATTTCATCTTGCATGGCCTGCGCAATGCTGATGACATAAATCTGAGAACTGAAACCTTACCAAAACCAACCTTTCTCTTAACAGACTGCCATATTGGATAACTGCGCAGTTAGCTTGCAGTTCTGTTGCCGCTTGGACTGCGTTTCATTTCATTCTGCTTTGTCGAGCTGCTAACTACGTTATTTAAAATGTAATACTATATGTAAAATTACGGTCTGAGTATAATGCTCATGAACATGTGTAATGAAAAATACGGTTTCGATCGATAATTAGTTCGAGTCCAGCAATAAAGATTATGCTCAATTAGGCTTCGTCTGTCTTCAAGTGTCATCTTTCTAATGATGCAGCAGTCTCTCCAACGTATTATCATAATATCCAAATTACATTTACTAATAATATTGTAGACAAACAATAGCGACAACAGATGCAATGTCACACACGTAAGGAATTTGAAAATTCCATTTTTACTTAAAATATTCATATTCTTAAAGCTTTAAGGCTTAAAATACAGTATAATTTAATGAAAACACTGTAGGCTGCTTGCAGACCAAGTATAGTCTGTTGTTTTTAAAACAGGCACTTTAAAGTCGTAGCTCCCTTCCCTCATTTACGATCATCACGTGAGTCGCATGGAGAAAATTAGACGATTTTAGCAAATTAGAGGATTCGACTTATCGGATGACCGGCAACAGTTATTGTCATGGTTACGAATCCCTGTTTGGGGAAGGGAGAAATGGCCTTGAAGTGCCTGCCTATTGTAAATTACAACAGTTCACCAGAGTCAGTTTTCAGCGGTATCGTTTGTTATTTTAAACATATCCTGGTAGTAATCTTCAAATAATCAAAAGTTCAAAAATATGTACCCATCAGGAAGTTTACATTCAGTAATAATGATGATGGTAAATCTATTAACCTTGTTGTGGGTACCAAAAGGGAACGTTAAGAAATCAACACTTGGACATTTCTGAAATTCATTCATGCAACATCTAATATAATCTAATTTGCATCTGTGATTAGTCGAGTTTAGCCTTTTGATTTTGACTTAATTTCTTTGAAGTGAATTTTTCTGGAAGTAGAAGCCAGGAGGATCAACCATATTGGTAGCTTTACTGTACCAGATACTCCCTTACCTTTCGAATGTAACAGGTAAAAAAATGGGATGATTGTGATTCGCATGATTTTCTCGTCAAGATGCAGAAGTTGAGGCCATGAGTGGGGGTGTGGGGAAATAACCACAGGGCTATAAGGTTAGGAGCCGGATGTCTGTGATGTGGCAGTTTGTTTGAACAACATCACTGGTAATCACAGAGTCGTTAGGCCCTTGTTAACAGCGCCACTCCCCCCCTTTCCCTGGGCGAGCGTGATGGAATGCACCACTTCTGCACGCGCGGTCCTTCCCCCCCTCCCCAGTTCTTAATTTATAGTTGGAGAATCGCCCGGGGGACTGGTTCAGACAAGTCGGCGAAATTATCCATCATGCAACAAATGACAATGTTGAAATGGATTTGCCGGCGGTGAAAAGAAGATGAAAACGTTGATGAATCATCGCCAGTTTTCTAAATGAGCGATGAGGGATTTGCATACAAATTGGCAATTATCACTGCTCAGCCTTTTTTTTTTTTTTTTTTTTTT
>KK112986.1:167260-180891 GCA_000611955.2 Stegodyphus mimosarum | reverse complement strand
AGTGTTGCCGTGAAGTTACCTGTACAGTTACAGCCTGAAGCTGTGTTGCTGATTGTTTCAGCGTATTTATTGTAGATTTTCGACGCTTTTAAAGGTGATTTTGGAACTGTGCTGTAAATAGTGATTCCTGTAAATAAATTGTGCTTTTTATTGTTCTGCATCGTGTTTTCATCGGATACTCTCAAATCTACGAACCCGTGAAAACGCAACAATATGTTAAAAAATTTATTCTTATCAAAAGAAATATATCAGAACGCTTGAATTTTCCTCAGAGATATTCGTAACAGTGTTTATAATGCCACGCAGTATAATCAGTAGTTATACTTCAAACAAAGAAAATGTTAAAATACAACGCGATGTAAAGCGTTATCTAAACAGAAACCTAATTCAGATATCTCAATTAACGCGGAACCTAACAAATCGCAACAACTAAGCAACTAATTAAAACGCTCTCTCTCTTTCCTTTTATAGATTTTTCGCCCACGGGGAAATACAACAGTTTTAATTATAATTGTAATAAAATTATATAACTTAATAGAGTATTCATAACAATGGTATGAAAAAAGAATTGTCTGTTTGGTAGGAAAATACCGTTGTTAAGCCTATATATGCTAGGTAATGGATTTAGATAAACTACGAATTTTAAAGTGATTAATAAAAATAGTAAAACATAATTAAAATAATTACTTATTTGCTACCAAACAGAAAGATTTTTATATTCCACATTTTTCATTTTTTAGAGTCCTTTGGTGCGGCCCGGTGGCTCAACGGTAGCGCGTCTGACTCCAGATCAGAAGGTTGCGTGTTCAAATCACGTCCGGGTCAAATCCCAGCGTTAGTTTTTTTAATCCCTCAGTGATCGACGGGTTAGCATATCGTGCTTTCAAGACAGTACTTCATGGATTAACCTTTTGCTTTCATTAAACAAGACAGTACTTGATGGATTAACCTTTTGCTTTCATTTTGCTTTGTTTCAATTCACTCAATAATTTTTCCATTGAGTGAATTTCAGCACTAAAATTATTTCATTCTTTTTTCATCAATTTAGCTTTATTGTGTTATAAAGTTATTCAGCTTTTGATGAAATTCTTAGTTTCATTTTTATACCTCCATTTCAATCTAAATATGTTTAATTGTATCACTTCAGGGCAATTGTGCAAACACCTGAAACTGAACATTTAAAGCTATATACATAATATTATTTTCTTATTACAATATAAAATTATCTTTGATGCCTCAATTTTACGTTATTTGTTGTTTTCATCTTCAGAACAGGTTCGCCATCGTGCTTTTCTTTAAGTATTAAATTCTTCAAAAATACAGTTCCTTTTTCTTCAACAGATAATAATTCGAACTTCTGAGCAAAAAATTATTAATCCTCATGTCATCCATAAAGATGAGCTTATTTCACAATGATAAAGTTCCTTGAACCACTGGTTTCTGCATAAAAGCTGAAATTGCTTATTTTTTAACTTGCAAAAATTTTTTACAGCTGTCAGATTATGGTATGGGACTGATCTAGCAATTGTTGTGTCTGTTTTAGGAGGAATTAATGTATTAAAGCGTCCTCAAATTCTACAGAAAATTTTACAGCGCTTAAATATAAGTAGTTTTCCCCCCTAACCAGTTTAAAAAAAGAAAAAAAAAGTCTTGATCTTGTAAAGTAAGCGTTGATAGAAAATCGCTCTTTTTATATACAATTAGGTTTCTTTTTTAACTAGAGTAAAAATTTTAAATTAGTAGAAAATAGAAAACGGCTCATTTGAATGTTAGTCCCGTTCCTAACTAATACCCTAATTTCTCTGGGAGAAAAATAATATTCTACTTTAGTGGCCTCATATGATATGACATGATAATAACTGGGCCACATGGAAATTCGAAAAGAAAAACAGAATTCATGACCCGGACGTGATTTAAACACGCAACCTTCTGATCTGGAGTCAGACGCGCTACCATTGCGCCACCAGGCCTCGCCGTCTTCTGGGAAATTAAAATATTTATAGTGTTTAGACAACTGCACCTATTCAGTACTTCAAAACTTTCCCGGTTTTCTTTTTCCACATAGCTAATTAATTTTTATTTATTTTTTGAACTGTTAAATTATAATTTCCATAAATTTTGCAAGAAATAGATTACAAATAATAGTTTAAAAATACAATTAAAAATTTATAACCTGTGTATACAAATAATTAGATACGTGTCGTATTAATATTGTGTACGCTATGGGCATTAAACTCGTTCTTCAAATGCTATCTTTGACTTACTCACAAACATACAGACAAACTTTCGTTTTCAAATTATTAGAATTATTATTAGAATGTTGAACAGCAAAATGAAGTAAAAAGTACTTATTACAGAAATTATTTTTTAAACAAAATAAAACTGAGAACTATCTTTAACGTTTGAGCATAGACCTTGATCGCAAATGTTGAATAATAAGCTATTTCTATTAGTACGTACAGAGACCTACAATGTTTCATATTCTTTTTTTCGGACACAAGTATTTTCTTGCTTTATTTGCAAACATCAGTTACTAAATACTAGGGAAATAACTTTCTTTTTTTCCTTCTTTACTTGTTTACTACTGATCGCCTTTTTAAAACCTCTTTGTTTTGGAAAGTGTAATTAAAAGCGTTTGTGTTTTGGAAAGTGTAATTACTTAAAAAGCTTTGAAAATGAGCTCATGTAAGAGTTTCGAGACAGATGTATGGTAAGAAAACATTTACGGCTGTATGTTTAGGATGGTTATACTGATAGAAGGTAGCGAAACGTCTCCAAACCATTGTACCTCCACCCTCACCCTTAATAGTAGAAAATGAGTTTTTCGGATTCAATTTTTGATTCGTTTTCTGCTTATAGCAATTCGTCTAACGTCTCTAAATGTAATAAATTGTTACTCGCTTGCAAATATAGCATTGTTTTGATATGATCTTTGCTTACCATACATTTTACGAACATCAGGCGTATTTTCTCTGTTTCCTTGATTACCCGAAGAATTCGTTCTTGCTGATCGCCCGTTGCATCCTAGTGCTCTAATGGTTATTCGAACAGTTTTAGGATTTATAAGGTATTTCTTCCACCTTCTTGGCATGCCTTCGTGGTGTAATGGCCGGTACACTCGGCGCGTATTCGAGAGGTCCGTGGTTCGAGTTCCGGCTAGGGCATTACTCATTTTTAATCTCTTTTTAATCTCATTTTTAATCCGAGGTTCGAGTCCTATTTATCTCTATACCTCTCGCTATATATCTCTATAAGGTTAGTTACTCCGCGTAACCATGTCCAAAGAAAGTGCTCTTGGGTATAATGTGTTATTTGTGCCGTGTGCGGGAAAAAGTCACCCGGAGAAAAGGGAAAAGGAAAGAAGGGCACCGGAAAATAAGGAAAGGATTTTGCTTTACCTAGGTGCGAGCCTGTTTCTGTGATTTTGTGTGACGATTTCTGGGATTAGTATGGATCCTACTAAGCTCAACGCAAGTGATTTTCCGCCACTAGTGAAAGTTACGGATACCTCATGTGAAAATGGCGCTAGGCCTACCTTGCGGGCTGATACTCGTGTTCGTAAGATAGTGTGCCTGGATATTGAATCCAGTGTTATTTGTGAAAATATTATTATGCGCAATTCTCCAGATGTTGTGAAATGTGTGAATGCAGATTTCACATTTATTATTTGGCTATCTATTCCAAATATTTAAGTTATTTGGATAATTTATCCGTTCTCCATTTCACGAAAATCGACGTGTCTGATTATGCAAGTGTTGATTCAATAAACTCAAATGTGAAAGTTAGTTACTGCAGTCTGGAAGTGTATGCGAAAGCTATTCATTCGCAAACCGTTTCTGTGTTTAATAATATGAATCTTGCAACATTTAATGCGCGTCTGTATGTTTGTTTGTAACCTCAACTCCTTCGGAACGGCTAGGTCCCGGGCTTAGCGAAGCATACCGTTGGATTCCGGACGTCCGTGGGAGGCCATTTTGACCATTCGCGTCTTCGTGCGACTTTAATTAGGCGACATATTAATTAAAAACTAATTTTCTCCTACGTTTCCCACTTTCGTTTTCGGTTTTCCCTATTAAAAGGGATTTGGCTACGTGCCAAATTATGTTTTCACAAATATCTATGGAACGGCTCTTGGGTGAATTTCGAGACGCATATCCCCGGATTCGAAAAAATTCTCCAAATCCGTCGATGCCATTCTCATCTTCGTATGACTTTAATTAGCCAAGATATTAATTAAAAACCGTGAAAACGCTAATTTCCTCGCTCATTGTTTCCGAGTGGCAACAGCCTCAGCAGTCGCTGGAGATAAAAGTGCTTGGAATCACCAAGGCCATTCGCTATTAAAAAAAAACTAAGATTGAAAAAAGTAAGAATAACGTTAAAATAATGTTGATTAAAAATGCACAAAAAAATTGGTAACTCGGCAACTAATCCGCCGATTTGTTTCAAATTTTAAAAGTTAAACCTCCCACACATTCTAACGAGGTTTTCTTTTAATTCCACAGTGTTTTTCTTATTACGAGTCTAATTAGCTGGGTCATTAAAAATGCTCCAATACGTTTTTTTAGACAGGTGCAAATGGTTTTTTCTCGGGTTTCCAGGGTTGCGAAGACGAAAGCGCATGCGCATTAGGTAAGTGGCCCCGAATCGTCTGTGAAAAACTGTTCCTTTTTTATTTTTTTAATTTCCTTTACACATCGTTGTAGATTTATTATAGTATTTGAATAGGACTTCGAACCATCTTCAGCATATATTTTTTAAATATATATACATTTTTTGCTTTAAAAATGATTGAATTATGTTGTTCTTATGTTGTTCTTTCGGTTCAGTTTACAATTTTATACCTTTAGTTAACCAGCATGCAATAATTGTGGAATTATCAACAATTTAAAAGTTTTTTAAGTGCGGCTAAGCCTAATTTTTGGTTATGGTAGAGGACATATTTGTTTACATTTGATACATAGCAGAACAGTGAATTTGTTGCCAATCTACAGAAACTAAGCTTCGCAACGATAAGGTAACGTCTTCTTTTATTATTGCGAATTAAATTATGCTTGATTCATTCTAGAATTATCATTTAAGTTAGTAGCTGGTTTTTGCGTATAGATCGGAGTTTTAATTGGAAAAAACTTTTTTTTAATGGTTTTAACTGTACTCTGTGTTTTATGTTTTTCTGTATCTCTCAATTTTTAATGAAAATATTTTGAACTTTTATGTATTGTTGCCTTACTGCGAAATGAGAACTGAATTAATTAGTAGCCCATGCGCATTATGTAAGTGGCGCTTAATCGTCTGTGTTTAACTCGGAAGTGTGGCTACGGCAAATAAATATAGTGAACTTTAAGGAATGCATTTATTCTGCTGTGGTTTATGCGCTATCGACGAAGTACATTTAATTCAAAATTCGTTAATTCAATATGTTTAAATCAAATGCAGGAAAATTGCGTATAATTTAATATTATTTACAAGGAAGTCATGCAGTGTACATATCAGTTTTCTTAGTTCAGTTATAATTCTTTCTTTCCAGAAGCAAATACATTTTTTACTCATTGTATGCATTTGTGCACATGCACGTTATTACACTTCGTACAACGGCCCGTTAGCGGCTGGGCGGCTATGTCGCTGAACACTGGTAGTTCGGTCCAACGTACGACTCCCTCCGAACGGGCTGGCTGCATGGGTGTTTTTGTGATTTTTCCTATGGGTAACGTGTATACGAGCCAGTTTCCATTAAAAATATCTTCCGCGAAGGCATCCCTTCCCTTAGGCAGATTGCCCCAGAGTGCTTTGCCATAGTTGAATACACTACACCACTACTTCGCGCAAGTAGGCAAAAATGGCACTTCCTGCGCTGCTTGCCATAGGTACGAAAATTCGGCCACAGTTTAGTGTTATGAAGCAAAACTACAGAAGAGATGCTGGGTGTAAAATTTATGGATAGGAGTTGAAGTTTACTAAAAGGAATTTTAATAACGAATCTACTGTTGGAATATCTTACCCGAAAATTTCATTTCGTACAAGGGCCCATTAGCGGTTGAGAGGTTAAATCGCTTAACACTGGTAGTTCGGTCCAACTTTCGAATACCGGGAACGCATGGGTGTTTTCGTTATTTTCCGCATGTTTAATGTGTATGCAGGAACTTGCGGATGCATACGTGAATAAAGCGGGCGCAACCCGCTCAGCTGGGTGCTCTCCTGCTGCATGGTTGCTTTCGAGATTTTCTCAAAGCGGAATTTGTATGCAGTATCTTGTGGATGCATACGTGAATACAGTGGGCGCAGCCCGCTCATCTAGCAAGCTTGCCAGCTAGAAAATCGTTGAACGCTGGCAGTTAGGTCCAACTTTCGAATCCCGGCGAACGCGTGGGTGTTTTCGCGATTTTCCGCATGTGTAACGTGTATGGAGCATCTAGCGGATGCATACGTGAATAAAGCAGACGCAAACCGCTCAGCTGGCGGGTTGCCCGCTAGTCATGAAAATAAAATCTGTCAGCATACTCTACTTCTCCACAGCAAAATCTTGGATTGTGCTAAACAACTCAAGTGTAAGTGCGAATTTTTCTTGTCTAGTAGAGAGAATTTACTTCATATTAATCCTAAAAATAAGAGAAAAATGCTAATTCTGATAATGTTAACTGCATGAGTGATGATGATGATATGTCATTTAAGAAACCAACTAGAACTGCTAAAAACATAAAATTGGTTAAGACAAAACCTAACTTAAATTTACAAAATACATGTGAAGGTCTGAAAGCTAATGATGTTAATGATAATGCTCGGAATAATGGTATTGTTAATGCTATTGATATGAATGTGCTTGCCAATGTTAATAATTCTAATGATGCATCTAATGTGCAAATTAATAATTCTGATAATGCCAGAAATGCTGTATCTGCTGTACCCCAGTAGGTGCAGGCATGCAGCAGTAGACTAAAGTTCCCCTATCATGGTCAAACCTGCTGATGGGGTCAATTATTATGCGTTCCCTCAGGAACTTACTAAACAATTGCCAAAAGACAAATTTTATGGTCCCCTCAGTGGCGAATTTTTACGTGTTGAATCCGAGTCACCAGATGATCATAGAGCTTTGAGCTCCTTTTTCCTGGACCAAAGTATTGAACATTACGTTGTAAATCCTAAAATCAAAAAGCCTGATAAGGTCTTATTACGTAGACTCACTTCAAATGCAGATATTAGCATTATTAAGAGGTCACTTGAAGAGCTTGGATATAACGTACGCAAGGTTGTACAATTAACAAAATATAAAACCAAAGCTCCAAGCTTCTTTATCAAGTAAGGTCATCCCTGATGAAGAATATGAAAATATTTATCACGTTGCCCATTTCATGTTATTTCATCTAAAAGTAGAAAAATATGTTTTAAGGAACCAAGTGCCCCAGTGTACAATTGTCAAAAATGGCACCACTCCTCAGAGAACTGCCACGTGGCGCTTCGTTGTGTCAAGTGTGCAGGGTTTCACAGCACTGCCAATTGTGATCACCAGGGGCTCACGGAAACACCCAAAAGAGCAAATTGCTCCAGCAAGCATGTGGCCTCATATAGGAGATGCCCCAAATTCCCTACCTATAAAAAGAAAAATGTAAATAAAATCATCCAAAAAGCTCTGCTATCAGGCTAGGAGTCAGTTTTGCCAGGCCATGGGGTTCAAACCCAGCCAGTCAGCAAATCTTAATGCTCAGAAAGGGGAGAATGTACCAAGTCATCCCATACAGGCTCCTGCTGCAAGCTCAAATACTTCTGTTAACCCCAAAAATATATCAACTAGTTCTAGTAATCTAAATAATTTAAATAATTCCTTTTAAGTGACTTTTCAGTATTGGTTGAATTATTCAGTATTATGAAATGTTTTCAGGGGACATTTGACCTCAACATGCTCAGTTTTTTACTCAGTTTCTCAAAAAACATATTCTTGCACTAAAAAAGTATGAAAACAGTCTTGAAAAAATGCTTATTTTATTTAATTTCACGCAAGAAAGCCACTGGTTAGCAGAAAATACTAAATAATGGACTGTGACCTAGGTATTGTAACATGGAACGCAAATGGTCTATAGCATGAAATTAATGAATTAGATTATTTGTAAATGAGTATAGCCCTGATGTAATACTCCTACAGGAACACAAACTTAGTCCTGGGTTCTCTTTCCGCATTAGAAACTACTGATTATATAGGCATGATAGAATTGGAACATCGTAGTGTCCGGGAGGGTGGCTTAATTATCTTAATTAAGCTCTCAATCACCCACGATGTCAACACTTTACCACAGCTTTCAGCTATTTAAGCCTTAGCTGTCACAATCATACTACTCCCTTCATGACCACTCACAATTATCTCCATCTATATCCCATCCAGAAGATCACGAGGGAACAGTACGCAAGATTTTGATGCCCTTTCCCAACTCAACAATAAAATTATAATAGGTGGAGATTTCAATGCACCTCATCGCGAGTAGAACTGTTCTAGCAACACACATGCCTTGGTACTGTAATTTTCCGTTATGCCCGATCGGCTGGTATTACAATAGCAGCTCCACAAAGCTCAGCGCGCTATGACATGCTGTCTCTGTTCTGGATTTCTTCATGATTGGGGCTGTGGCCTCTAAGCATGTTGAGAGCCTGAACAAGCTTTCGTCTGATCACAATCCTGTGTTGGTTGATCTAGATCTCAGAGCTCACAGCAACCACACAAAAAGGCCTTTTTTACTAACTGGTCAGGATATACCAAAGCCTTAAACAACACTTCAGTATACATTCCAACACCATACATGGTTTATGAGTTAGACGCTTTAATCAAAAACTTCCCTGAATTGTTACAAACTGCACTTGAAAAAAATAGCACCCCTGCAGCCAACAGGCAAAAGATATGCAGTACTCAGCTCAGAAAATTAATCCATCAACGGATTGCTGCACGAAACCAGTGGCAACGATCCAGATACCCCCCAGATAAAACATTGCTTAATCGACTAAATCGTCAAGTCAGGGCTCTGACACGACAACATGCAGGCACAAACTAGGCTACTTTCATCTCTTCTGTATAGAATGAGGATAACTCTGTATGGAAGATGGCATCAAAGTTAAAGAGATGCCACACCAACATTCCACCCTTAACTGGCCAGAATGGAATTGCTTACACCGAAACTGAGAAAGCCGAGTAGCTTGCCGATTGCTATGCTGCTCAGTTTTGCATTAACAACATGCAACACCAACCTACAAAACCCATGGTTACACACACACTAACAGGATACATACCACAATATAACATTACCAGCATTACTCCGGTTTATCCGTTGGAGGTTCTTCGCTACATCGATAAACTGAAGATTAAGAAAAACCCTGGCCTCGACAAAGTTTTCAACAAGATGCTGAAACATATGAGAATGTTGATGCTGTTTAAACTGGTCCAGATTATCAATCATATACTTGAGACCTGGACATTATCCTTCAGTTTGGAAAACTGCTGCCATCACGCCAGTTCTAAAGGCTTCAGATCCACCAAGTGACCCAAGCTCTTACAGACATATAAGCCTCCTGTCATTTCTGAGCAAGATTGCCGAGCACACCATCCTTTAAAGCTTGAATATACCACAACAAAGAACATCATAATTAAGGAACAATATGGATTCCACAAGCTACAAGGCTCCGCAAGGGTCTCATATACAAACTCATAACCCTGGGTTTCCAGGTTACCTCACAACTATCATTCGTTTCTATCTAACAGACCGACACATTATCGTTCGTGTTAAGGACACACAAGACCCGTCCTTTCCTCCCCAGACCCGTCAGAGCTGGTGTTCCAGAAGGGTCCCTCTTGGCCCTATACTCTTTAATATTTACACGAACGATATCCCACATACACCACACACCACCCTTGCGATGTACGCAGACAATACGCAATTCTCACACAAAGTACATCTCTTAGTCCAGTCTTACAAGCATTACAAGACCACATACACTCACTGGAGTCCTGGCTTCATGCCTGGAAAATAAAAATCAACGTAGAGAAACCTGAAGCAGTACTGTTTACTAGAAAATAAGATCCTGGATCCAAATAACCTGCATATGTTTGATATTCCTATCCCATGGACTAAGCAGGCCGGATACTTGGGCGTTATTCTTGATAGATGACTCACTTAGTCCCCACATATTACACAGCTCTTAGCAAAGTTCCGACTTCGTAAACGTACATTTGCTCCCCTAATTGCTCAGAACGGCGTTCTCTCTACTGAAAACAAAATACTCATTTACAAGGCCATGTTGCGTCCCATATTTACCTACGCCTGCTCTGTGCGGGGACATGCCTGTAAGACTTAAATGCAGAAGTTACATATTGTGCAAAATATTGTTTTATGAGAAGCGGTGGGCTGTCGATGGTTCATTCGGAAGCGGCAGTCCATCGTGATCTAAACATTTTGAAAATACATAATTACATAGCTAAATTAGGCGACTCTTTTTTCAGGAAAACTCCTGAAGTTTGCACTCCTCAATTCCTGTCCCTAATTATGATTACAACCTCCACGAAAATCATAGGAGGCCGCTTGCGGTCTTAAGAAACTTAATATTGACTAAAATATTAATTTTATACATTGAAATAATGTTCTTACTGTAATCTCTGTGCCTACTGCACCCATATAGTGCCTTTATGTTCTCGAACTGATACTGTATATGTGACGTACACTTCTTGATGTTAATTTTCTACTCTTTGTATTAATTATTTTATTATTTGTGTATTATATTATTTTACTTATATTCGCACTCTCTACTAGACGCACCTTATATAGGCATTTTGTTAATGTTTTTGCTATGTCATACCAACGCTCGCACTTACTTAATTCAACTGTTACAATAGACATTTTGATTGCTGAACTGTTTTTGCAACTGCTGGCATTTCTTTTTTCGTCTTCTTTGGCTGGGCAGAGAGTGAGATGCTTAACCAAGACTGGCACAGAGTGTTGGTTAAGCATCTCACTCTCTATAGGACACACTATGAACTTAGAAGTGACTCTACATGATACACCACAGCAAGGACTATTGCCATATTTTTGCTCATTTTTGTCATCGTAGTAACTTGTTCGAAACTCTCAAGAATTCGAAACTCGCTTGTGTTCCACCGGGTTAGCGACATTCGCGGGTACTCAAATGGCAGCGAATTGCATTACGCCTGAGCCGAGGTTCGAGTCCGGACGAGAGCATTGCTCATTTTCCACATTACCTGCTTTCAAAATTATACCTAATGTCTCTACAGATTAACTTTTACAAAAAGTTTTCAGATTAACTTTTAAATTCTTCTAAATCCGCCTTCAGTTTCACAGTATTAATTGGTCGTTGTTTGATTTTTTTGTATAATAAATCACCGACTTCTTGGTATTAGCTAGGAACGGGGTCCAGACTTCAGTGCATTTTCAACAATTCCAAGCAATTTCCATCATTTTATAACATAAAAGATAGTTGAACCTTTCCATGAAATATTTTCTAGATATTCCAAGTAAATACTTTTACAGTTTTTTAAATAAGGAATAGATAAATTTCTAATAGGATTCGTCATTAGTTTGTTTACATTTTGCCATGATACGATGTAATTTTCGTTTAAACCAAAAAAAAATTATGAAAAAAAAATCTTCACGTGCCAAAACATCTCAACTAAATTTTCGAGTATTTGAATTATTATGTGAATTATCTAGTAATACGCTTTGAGTAAATTACTTTATTATAAGAATATTTCAATGACATTTATTTTATAACAAGAAAGGCATAAAATTGAGAAAAATTAATATATTAGTAAAAAAATTGGAATCTGTGTTTCAACATGTAATACAAGATCGATGCAAATAAATTTCAAAAATACAAGTATCCGAAATCAAATATGAGCCACTGTATATCAGTCGATAATCGCCTTTGAAATCGATAATTTTTCGTAAAATTTGCACCAGTCTAAGTTGCTTTTTTTTCTCTAATTTTATGCGCCAAACAATAAATAACTAATTAAATAAATAATTTATTTTTAATCAGTTAGCTTGTAAGGTTTATCCTAATTTTATTAAGAGTTATTTTAAGTTATGCACCTATCCTATCTTTCTAGTTTCAGATTACAATTTCCTACCAGAATGTAAATTCAGAAACGCAGTAAATGCAAATGAGTTAAGAGAACTATTTAACTCGATGTTTCACCGACTGCGAGAGACAGAGAGTGATTTCCTGACCTAGCGGGCGTTTGCCTTTTGACTACGTGTCTCTTAGATACTACTACCCGCGGCCATACTTTAGGCCCTTGCTTGGCTTCGCCGACTTAATTAGTATTTAGGAACAACTACTTAGAATCATGATAGCTTCGGCTATATCTTTCAGTTAATTTTAATTAAGCGTAGTTAGCTTAAGTTCATAACTATTTAAGTTCAAGCCCAAGCGGAGGCTTTGTGTATACTCCGAATTAGGAGTTGATTGTATTCATTTTGAGAAATATAGGGTAGTTAATCCTTCTTAAGTCTTACGTGTTTGTCCACACATTTAAGCGATTATTCGCTTACTAGTGTTTTGTGGGGTTCAAGGTTTTGAACATTGAATTAAATAAGTGAAACTCTACAACCTGATACCATTAGCAGTTTAGTATAGCTGCCGATGTTCTAAAGGCAACTAAATACTGTCCTCCAGTTCTTTTATATTTAATTAATTAATTTAATAAATGAAGTGAGAAATAAATCAATACATATTTGTTTTCGAAATATTATGATAATCAGTTAAATTTAGATTCAATAATACTTCATAAATTCTTTAGCATTCCATAATAATTTTAGCAAGTATGTGTAAATAAGAAAGGAATGGGAGCATAAGTGAAAACAAATTACTACTGTTTTTTCTGCAGAAAATTTACAAATTTAAAAAAAAAAAAAAAAAGCAATAAAATGTTTTATAACATACTGCAAGACCATGTTTAGATGTAGTCATTTAATATGAATTAACCTTCACACAAACATGCAAACAGTATCACTGATAAGAATTCCACAGTAATAAACTTATCTTATAGCATGAGTAGTGAAAATTATAGCGAATTTCGTGAAACGGTGTTCTGAAAGAACTAACCAATGTAGGTGCACCGTAAAAGTAAAGTTCCTATACAATTTGAAAAACATTTGGTATGCCAGTACTTTTGCACAAATTATATTACATTCATAAAATGTTTGCCATTATTATAAAAGTTTATTTTATTGTATTTATTATTAGTCCAAAGGGGCTTTGTCCCTGAAGGACTATTGTTTTCGTTTTGCGATTTTGCGTCGGAAACATTTAAAAGTCTGTATCACGTTTCAAACTGTTGCCACAAAATATTGCAGCCCTGTATTATATTTAAAGAAATTAAATAATGAAGAATGTGCATAAATGTATGTATGTTTCTCGCATTGTGATAAAACGACAGTACCTGAAGCCATCGAATTTTGAATGCCGTAATCCTGCTGCGAATATAGGCATCTGGAAGCCCAAATTTGAAATTTGGAATTTGTTTTATTAACGATTTCATATTTTGTAAAACTTTAACGAATTTTTGATTAACAAACTCAAGGATTTCAAAGCGGGCAATGGCAACGTTGTACAGAAAATAAATAAATAAACAAAATGCAAAA
>KK112986.1:151645-166471 GCA_000611955.2 Stegodyphus mimosarum | reverse complement strand
TTAACATTTTTTTTTTTTTTTCTTTCTTTAACATAGCATCGACAGTTTTTGTATACTTACAATTATCAAACTTCTGATTTGTTCTAAGATAACATGTCAGCAAATTCGCCCGAATAAAGAATGTTTTAAGCGATCAAAAAAATCCCAACTTTTTTTGTGAATAGAATTCTTTATTATAAAAGCATGCAGATACAAAGGAGTTGCCGTGATTGATTAAAACTCCACTCAGTAAAACTCGTTGCTAACCTGTTAGTCTAACGTTGTTCCACTGTTTTGATCATTTGTCATGTCTTACAATAAGCACAACTAACAATCACGAAAGTAAAGTTTCAGAAGCATTTATTTATCATCCGATAAAAATAATACAAAATACTTGTGATTCATATTTTTCTTCCCTCGGAAGCTGATTCATTCATTTTCAAAAATAAACAGAATGAAAGATATACGTAGTAATACTCTAATTAACGCTTGGCTTACGTTTTTGGAAATACTATACGATCTTGCTATACGATTACAGTTAAGAGGAACCTTTTTAAGTCATAGTTAATAGAGATAAAATAACATTGATGCAAGGTTTACTTTAATTCTACCTTATTTTGCAAGTATAGCATAGATAATTATATATAAACATAACAAAAATTATTATCTTAAAATTTATTTATTTATTTCAATCAAAGATCCTGATTATTCAGAAATTCTTGATATTTACTTCTTTGTACGAAGCAAAGGAAGTACTGTAATCGCGAAAATTTTCGGGTACCATATTTCAACGAAAATATCCATTTTGACCTCTATCGAAAGCAATGCAACGATGTTATTGAGTGATATCTGTAAGTAAAGGAAGAATACAGGACTTTTTTCCCCAAATTTTGTATATAGGGCTGCTATAACTTGCAGTTGTGCGCCTGACTTTTTGGTTGCAATCAGCCTAACCAAAATTATATAAATATATATATATACTCACTCTGTTGCTCGGCCTCGTGAGCTCAATTTTTTTTATTCTTATATGTTGATAAATTGCGCACTTTTTGCTTTAAAAATGATTGAATTATGTTGTTCTTATTTTCCGCTTAAGGTTTTTGTGCTTTTAGTCAATCTGCATGCAATAGTTGTAGAATATTTAACAATTTAAAAGTTGTTTAACTGCAGCTAAGCCTAATTTTTTAACAAAAGCAGCCATTCAAAATCGCTGAAACAACCTTGTATTTGGCGTACATTTATTAAATCAATCAATCGATTTCGAGGGCAGCTACAGGTCCCTCCTCATCAGGAGAACGAAATTTCTAGAAAAGATTTTCTAGAAATTCCTTTTCTAGAAATTT
This sequence comes from Stegodyphus mimosarum, assembly GCA_000611955.2. NCBI lineage: Eukaryota > Metazoa > Arthropoda > Arachnida > Araneae > Eresidae > Stegodyphus > Stegodyphus mimosarum. The sequence continues at coordinate 165,149 of KK112986.1, read as the reverse complement.
CGTTCTGCTGATGAGCAGGGACCTGTAGCTGCCCTCGAAATCGATTGAGTGTTTTAATAAATGTACGCCAAATACAAGGTTGTTTCAGCGATTTTGATTGTCACATTGGCGTGGTGTATCTCTTCTATTCTAATAGCAGCCATATTTGTTTACATTTGAAAGTTAGCAGAATATTGAATTAAGTCAATTTCTGCACCTTGAGTATCTTTTTGTCGAGTGGGACCAAAAGTAAATTATCACTTTTGTGCACCGAAAAATCTGTCTTTCTGCCCGCTGGCCGAATGGATTGTTTTTGCATAGAAACTGTAATTTTAATTGTATATTTTTTAATTGTTTTAACTGCGTTGGGTGTTTTATATTTTTCTATATTTTTCAACTTTTAATAAAGATATTTTAAGGTTTTATGTATTGTTGCCTTGTCGCGAAGTGAGAACGAATTAATTGAATGAGAAAAATAACTAATGAAATTCGAGGGAATAAGTTTAAACGAAGTGCAGCAAAAACTGTGTATAATTTAATATTCTGTACAAGTAAGTCATATGGTGTCCACATCAAATTTTTTAATTATGAAATCACTTGTTACTATCTATCATTTTACAACATCTACCGTATTCCGGAGTTAAACCCTATGGAAATACATGGAGTGAGTTGGAGAAAGAATATTGAAGCATGATACTTCTTCGAAAGCTCTACTAAAAGTAATTCCTACGGACGAACAGTACAAAATAGAATATTCTGACACAAATATTGAATCCATGAAAAAATACAAGAAAACTGTAATTTTAGCTAGAGAATATCCGGCAAAAAATTGAATGTCCCTTTATTTTCGTGTTTTCATTAAACATAACCTGTTCATTCAAACTCTCTGAATATTTATGTGAGTTCATTTGCAGAACACTCTGAATAACTTATGTACGTTATTTGTAACCCAAAACGTTTTAAAAACTTTTTTCAAAACAAACAGGTTTTAAAATAGATGATCAATGGTATATGTGAGAGAAAAATAAAGTGATTTTGCTAATATTAAGTAACTGATATTTTCAAATAAAACTGAAAAACACAAGTTTTTGAAAATAAGTGTGAGCCACTGTAAATTCATTCTTTTGATATCCGAATTCCGAAGCCTAACGAATTTTCGCTCTGAAGCAAAATTATTGCGTATAAAATTTCAAACAATTTTATTTTCTTAGTCCTTTGAATGGTATTTTTTTAAGAATTAGTTTCTGTGTTTCTTTTTCCTTTAATTGCATGTATTTTTCGAGCTTTCGGGGATTTATTTCTCTAAGTGAACTAAGCCTAAACAGATTTAAGACTCTAATAAACTGTCAAATGTTCTGAATTATCATAAACACTGTAATATTAAATGATACAGATGGAGGCCATACCTTCGAACTGCGGCGGCCCACACAGAGATAAGTAAATTGTGTGTGCGACCCTTGCAATTCAGTGCTCCCAGCCTTTACGACGTGTCACAAGACATATTTTTGACATCGCAGAGACATAACTTCACGACTAGTGTCAAGAGATTTCAACGTTCTGTAGCGTGTCTGTCGTCAAGCCTCTCGATTTCAAGAGGGGTGACGAACCAATGATCTGATTTTTCCGCTGATATCGTTCCAGATATAACGAATCAGGGGATGTAAAATGCTACTGTAAAATTAAGGAGGAGTGGCTAATTCAGTCTGAAGATTTTCGTCATCGGAGTAACATCGGAAGAACGCTCCAGAACTTTCGACTAAAGAGACCTGCAATGCTCTCGCTCTCTCGACTAGAAAGACCGTTAGCAGACTCCTCACACTACGAGCACTATAATTCATTTAAATAGCTATCTATGCTATCTATGAATTATATATATATATGTGTAAAGAGCTTCTTATAATTGTATTAAATGTGTTTTGAGTTTCAAATGCAGTAAGAATTACGTAACCTCTCAACATTACCTAATTATTATAAGAAGTCAGATACTCTATCTGTAGCCACTCAACTCGGGGTAACCTGACTGTCACTCCCACAGCAGTAACCCATAACATCTCCCCCCCCCAGAACAATTTTGATATTTCGACAGCATAGAAGATACCTTACAGTCAAGATAATGCAATATGACGCGAATCAGCAACACAGGAGGTAAACCCTTCTTTTACTCTTGAACTGACGACGATGTGCTGCGCTGATGGGGCGACTCTATATAAGGACTGGTAACTGACAGGTTTGCGATTTTTTTAGGTTGTGTTTGTTTAGGTTGCGTATTACTTACTGTATTTAGTACTAAAACATATTTATTAATAAATCTATGAAGATCTATTAAAAATACATAACGACGCTGACAATTAATATTGAAAGCATAGAAACAATTATTGTAAGTAAAGATTATTGTCTTCATTATGTGAGGAACTTGCTAGCGGTCTCTTTATTCGATTGTTTAAGAGCGTTCTGACTTCTTGCTCTGCCTAAATCAATCTGCAGACTGAATTAGTCCCATCCTCTCAATTTTTCGGTTGTAATTTATATCCTTTGATTCGTAACAGCCGAAACGATATCGGTGGAGCAATACGATGGTTGGTTAGTAGGCCGTCTGATTTCGAGAGGCCTTGATGACAGACAGTACAGATCTCTAAAAATCTGCTGACACTGGTTGTGAAGTTATGATTCTTGTAATGTAAAGTGGTGGTATTACTGAACAAGTTATTTCTTCTTCAAATGTCAGAGCATGTTATCTCACACTTGGAAACAGCTCGGGGACTGCGACTTGTGGGAGACTGTATACGTGAATACGCTTTTCTGCAGCCCCTTGCGCACAGAAAAACAGCTGTGTCACAGTAGCATTGTCCACATGCAACCACTTTCAACCAACCAACGGCGTCACAGTAGCTATGGGCTCATGTCACACCTTCACTGCCTACGGTAAAAACTCACGCCAACTTATCTGAGTCTTTCAACCACGCCCACAAGCTCAAAACAGGCTCTTTTGAGACACTATGTGGGTCGTCTATCAAAATATCGCACCTATTAAATTAAGGGCTGCAGGAGGATTATAAGACAGCGCTGCAAGCGCCGCCCACGAAAGACTCAGCTATTTAATGCTTTCTCCAGGACAGCTTTTTTTGGTGCGATCAGTAAAGCACTGAGCTGGGAATCAAATGGTCCTCGGTTCTATCCTCACGAAAAGCAAATGGTCCTCGGTTCTATCCTCACGAAAAGCAAAGTCCAGAGGAACTTCATAGACGTTCTCTATCGACAAACATCACCATTAACATAACTAATCCAACTTAATAGAGGAGCAACTGGTTCACTTTGCCAATTGGAGGGCACCGCATCGAGAGAGGACCAAATCTGTTTCCCTCAAACTTCAAAAACGCCCGTGTGTACAAATTTCTCTTCGAATGGTTTTCCTTCGCCTATGACAAGTAGAATGTTACAGTGCTAACAATAACTTACTTAAGTAAAGCGACAATTCCTTTCTTGGACGCTTTCACCATTGTCTGCAGTTTCCCCTTCGGAACGAATGCAACTTCGGTCATCAATAGCTAAACATCAACAGTAAACAAAGGAAAAAGAAGGGGCATTAAAATAATAGAACTACTTTTAGTCGCTTCAAAAGAATGATTGACATGTCATCTAACAACTTCTGATAGCAATGAGTAATGCACTAAAGTGATGGGGGAAAGCAATAGATAGAAAATGATTCAGGCGTTCGGGCGACCTGCTGATGTCTGAATGGTCAGGCGTTTTGGGCGACTTCGATGCGCAAGAGTTAACTCAGCTTCGCCGCATTTTTAATAATAGCGAACAGTCATTGACAGAAGTAAATGTGTTTACTAATGCACTCTTGTACTAACAGGGAACAATTATATAACTTCGTAACATAAATAATTAAGCATAAGTATCACTCCGAACATTCAAATGCCTATACAGCTTAAAACAAGAATTCAGAAGCTAATATTAGAAGTTCCTACTCATGCAAAACGACAGTTTGAAGTATTTTTTCACTAATAGTTCCAAAAAAATGTTCAGCAACTTGAATTAGACCTTCACCAACTCAATTCAGAAGACGTTCAGACTCCTACAAAACATGCAAGAAACGAAACTCAGTTCCAAAAATATCAAGTATTCCTGTTTCAAATCAATTTCAAAACTAAGAGGTTGAACAAGCAGAAATTCAGAAGGAAAAATCCGAAATCACTTGTTAACTAAGTACTTCATCCGTAGCACCAGTTTCTGCTTCTCTTAAGTATAAAAATGGTATCCCAGCTACAAGTCACCCTCAATAGCACTTCGAAAGAAACATTTTCCAGAATTTTCGTTTTCGGGATGTCTGATAGGTTGACTTTTCAACTTTGGATGAGCCGTTTTTTGGAGAATTCGCATGAGAGACAAAGTTTCAAACGGAGCATTTCCCTTTCGGTTTCAAAGTCCCGCGTAGTTAACCGGACCTCCTATCAACGAAACGTGTTTCGGTTGGGAACCCTCCAGTGGTAGAAGGGAGAGAAGCTTGTTTCTCAGAAAAGTTTCTTGTAGACTTAAGAGTCGTTAGATGTGATAATCCAATTATAATTCTTGATAATGATAAAAATCCAAATGAATTTTTCTATTGAAAAATTTTATCAAGAATTATTGGTAAACTCAGTGAATTAATTCACCTGTCTCCGATGATCATAAACAAATCGAGAACCTCATAGATTCCAGCCACAGCAACAAGCCCCCCTCCCAAATTCTTCATGATCTTAATGTTGTTGGATTTGAACCTACACATATGGCACACTTAACGAATCATAAAGAAAATAAACACCTTCTATTTTTAATGCGTCTCCCATGCACAGAGAAAAACAAAGAAATCTGAAATCTCACTGAGGTTGGTTACCCGAAAATCAAACCTTAAGCTCCAAGAAAAGAGCTTGGACCAGCGCAATACTTTCACTATCAAGAATTTTATCATAGCTTGCTATACTGCACGTTCATTGTAGTGTGTGTCAGGTATGGATAAGGTAATTTTCCAAATCAGTGTAAATTGCCCAAAGATCAACCAGCAAAATGCGCTCATTGTTGTGGACTTAACCCATCACATTATATAGGATGTCTTCGTTATTCACGTCAGAATAATGTCACCGACCCAGCGGTCATCACTTGAAATAATTTTATTCGCAGTGCACCAGCAATCCTTGGACTGCCAAGAATATGAAAATTCCAGTATAAGGTTTTGATTAGAACCAACAGTTTCCAGGTTCTTCCTGAAACGTCGAATTCTGCGTAGATCAGCTTCGGCTCCGTTGAAATATAGGTAATTCCTCCTGCTTAACATCAGATCTACTTGACTTTCCTTCTCTGAAAAAGATGCGAAATATTATTAAGACATTTGCCGTTGAATTAAAAGTTAAACAGTGAAGTGATCGCTAAGTTAAAAATTAGTGAGGATAAAACGTTGAATCAAAAACTAAACGGGGATCTGATCAATCAATAATGATTGCAGATCTTCTAGGAAAATTATCCGAAACTCATCGGAATTTCCTCAAACACAGCAAAAATAAAAGCATGTCCACCATGTCTTGAAATGCAAATGCTTTTATGACAAAAAGGAAATTACTGATTTTATTAAAAATGAGAATCCGGAGATTATTTTCACTTGCCTCTGAAACCTTCTTCTAGTGCACCCAATTCTCAAGCTATTAGAACAGACAGACACATCGGCAGTGGCAGTGGCACTGTTATCTATATACATAAAAACTTTCTTCATTACTGGAATAATTACAGATATTTTGTTAGAAAGTGCGGTTTCTCCAAATAGACAACAGGACCATTACTCTGGCAAACACTTGTATGCTACACAGCAATATTATTGATTATGCAAAACTGGCTGATTTTCTGAAAATGAATTCATATGCTATCACTGGCAGAGATTTCGAAGCCAAACATCCTAGTTGGAATTCTGATCCTAGTTCTGATTGCAGAGGAAGAGAAATTTTGTCTTCGTACAATCAAAGCATTTCATTGCAATAACATCAAATTAACCTATTCATTATCATTACAGTACTTCTAGAATAACTGACATCTCTTAAAAATAACTTGTATACCTTTTCGATTGAAATATTTTCAATACTTTCATCTGATATCCTAATCCACTTTGCCTTTATATTTAACCTTATTCCTTTTTACCACCAATTTACGAAAGTACTAAATTGTCCACCCGATAAAAGTTCACGATTACTCTCAAGTCCACCATCAATAGAAATCCCAAAATTAACAACATTCATGAATTTCATAATGAAATTAAAATTCTGAGAAAAGTCATTAATGATGCAGTCAGAATTTTCTCTAAAATCCGTATGCGAAAAACCCATGTTAGTCTATCATCTTAAATCCGACAAAGTATCAGAATGCATAATACAAGATGCAAAAGCTATCAGAGTACATATGATCCCGCTATTAAAAGACAATACAATGCCTTAAACTGTAGAGAATTAGGTAATTTTTTAAAGCAGGAGAGATGAAAAATAAGCAGTGACCTCGTCAGGACTCAAACCACGGACCTCTCGAATACACGCCGAGTGTGCTGAGCACTATACCACGAAGGCATGCTAAGAAGGTGGGAGAAAATACCTTATATACTACCCCTTTTAAAGGGCGACTCGGGGTTAGGTGACCCAATTGCCAAATCCTGGTGGTGGAGAATCATCATCCATCATCTTTTTTTTTGTTCGGGCGCCAATGTAGAGACATTAGTTTTTTTTTTTTTTTTTTTTTTTCTCGAAGCAAGAGACGTGAAAAATGAACAGTGCCCTCGAGCCTCGGACGTCTCGAATACAGGCCAAATGTGCTGGCCATTACACCAAGAAGGCATGCTAAGAAGACGGCATAAATACTTTATAAAACAGCCGAATCAAACGTGATGTTTATGAATTTAAACAGAAGAAAAGGACTAATTTTTTAAATAGTCACATAGTGGAAAATAATTCCCTATATGAAAATTCATGTGAATTACATAAAAAAATACACCTATCCCCCTCACTTCATGGTATCATTGGTCTTGCTTACAATGATTTAGGCAAAGGTAATCTAGACACCTTAGAAAAGCACTGCAACATAATCCAATACATTGATAGCCAATGTTAACTTAAGTACGCTTATTAAAGTATTAAAAAACAGTTCACAACTATCTTCCTTCAACGACAAATATTTCTTTTGCTATCCCATTTTTTTTAATAGAAAACAACACAAGGAAACTCAAAACCTCTAAAATAAATGGACAAGGTAATATATTTGACTTTAAAAAAATATTCTTACGGATTTTGTATTTAGTTAGCTATTTTTAGTAGAATTATAATTAAAATTGTTTCATATGTAATGCAGCATGAGACATATTTTAAGAGAAAGCTACGCCGGAAAAGTGAAAATACAGGAGCACGCGCATTTAACATTTAATAGATAGATATCTCATAATTTATAGTTAAATTGAATAAATGTGATTGACTACTATATTAGCTTTAACCATTCTTCTACTCTTTTGCTTTTGCTTTCCTTGCTCGAAAAAACAGAAATTACCAGAACTTTCTCGTGACCGATTAAAAAGCTTTAAAGCCGGAGAGAGACATCTCAGTTCTGTTGTTGTTGTTTAGTAGTTGTTTGTGAGCTGTTGCTGATTGTAGCGAAGTCGTAGTGAGTCGGATTAGCTTTCTCTTTGCATTACGTTTTGAGTAGTTTAAAGCATAGCTACTATATTGAGTTATATTGCGATATTTTACGAATTTGTTTGAGAAAGATTCCAGCGTTTTGCTATATTTCTTGCGATAAGAATAAATTTTATTAACCTTTTATCGAACTTGTGCATTCAATCTGTTACGAACCCCTACGTAGGCAACAATATGCTACTGATAAATACTACCTACCTTACAAAAATTATTAACGCTATTTTTAAATTTTGCCACTTTCCTAGTTGTTGCAAACTTGTAATTATAATAACATTTTTAAAAACAAATTAAATAGAACTTTCCTTCAAAATTAGCGAACAGTTAACTTACTTAGCTATCTTTCTAAAATTGTAGAAAATGTCATACTCCACTGTGTTCAAATCAGTATTCCATCTTGCTTCTTCCCACCACACAAGCAATTTGGATGTAATATTATACAACAGCTTCTTTGCGTCATCAGCATTGTTACGGTCGGTTTCAACAGCAAATTGCTCACAGTCCCGGTGTTGATGTTGTAAAAGAGTTTAATCGTCTGGTATTCTGGCCTTATTTATAAATTAATCAAATTTAATTTCCCAGATAATTTAATTTGAATCAACCTTTTTCCATAACAGATAATTCAGCATCCGCATCAGCTAACACAGGCCAAAACACTTGAAAATATTTATCTGTCAACTTCAGCATTATCTTTATTTGGTAGAGGAATGGCTTACAGATTGGAGAACGCAGTTAATGTTAACAAATCAAATGCGATTTTATTTTGCAAAAGTCAATCACTTAATTCGTCATCTATTCACAAGTTATTTGAAGAAAAAATGCATTGGAAGCAAGAAGTTACATACGTTGCCTTACTTCACGATTCCTCCATATCAGGGTAGGCTCCAAAAACAAACCTCGACAAAACTCTAATTCTGCAAAATAAAGCGCTTAGGGAAATCGCCAGTACTCCTTAGTTTATAAAGAACAGCTCATTACATGCAGACTTAAAAGTCGAAACCATCACAAAATACATTTCCGAAACTGCTCATAATTTTACTGCAATATTAAACATTACCAAAGCACTACAACTTAAGCACAAAATCACGAACCCCGACAAGGAAGCAGGCCTAACCAGCTAATAATTTTCTTTTGTAACAATAAGCATCATTATAAGAAAGCGTTTTGTCGTCTCTTTCACACAAAATTTAAATGTCTTCAACGGACATCCCACTACTTGGCATTACACGTGACTCTCGCAGCTGGCAACAGAGTAGAGAGTAGAGGTCCCCAGAATTTCAAAGTACTATACGTTCTTAAAGATCTTTCATGTCTCAGGATATATGTATAACTATTTGAGGTACAAAACAGTTTTTCCGAACATGCTTCTTTAATGGTTCGCTGAATTTTATATTATTCGAAGCGTTTTTAATGATGCTACATTTTTTTTTCTGAGGAGCAGTGTATAAATACCCAAATGGTAGCTAAAAATCGGAATATAAATAATTTTATTCTTTTTAAATCTAGCTTTTGCACTTCTGCTTACAGAAAATATTTATTCTGAAGATGAGACCACAAAATACTACACTGCAGGTGTCTGTTACTAATTATATTAATACTGTAGTAAGTGTATGCAAATTATTGTTTAGACTTAGACGTTTTACTCAACCACTGTAAATGATATAAGAGCTTTTTTACTTATAATTATATATATTATTAAAACAAGTGTTATTTTTAAAAGTGTTTTCGATGTTTTTTAATTTTTTTCTCCTTTTCTTTTTAGATACTAACTCTGTAGAGGAATATACTGATGTCATGAGAAATAAAAATTAAATGATATAAAACTTTTTAAGAAATACGTGTATTATTTAGAAATTGCTTCGCTTGTTACAGTCATAAACAAAATGTAACGTTTTAGCTTGAAGAATAAACAAAAGATCCTATGCTCTAAAATCATTGACAACAATAATCAAACGTGACAATTAACGAGACCGCGTGATTAAATATTTCTGTGGTAGTTTAAAGTAAACTGAAACGAAAAACTCAAAGACTTCCCTTTCTAAAAACCTTCCTAACGTCCATAATTAAAACTATTCAGTAAGAAATAGTCAGAAAGCAAATAATCATATACAAATGTAGGCAATATATCACGTTAAATTTTCTTTTATTTATTAAGATAATGCTGCCAAGTTCATCAAAATCATCAGTTGGTTACATTACAAATTAAATTTATTACAAATTATAGAAATTACATATAATCTTCAAAATATAAGGCAAAAAGTATAAATTATTAAGAAGCTTGATTTAAAATTTTTCAGTTTAAGCAATTATTGTCGCTTCTATTATCACATGGAACAATGGTTGCCAGAGCCTACTCCAGAGAGAGGTTGGATTTCTATTTTCCACTCCCAATTTTGAGGGAAAGCACCCCGGGGGGGATCTGGGGGCCTCCCATCCCACCAATCCACACGTTTAAGCAATTACAATTTGCAAAAAGAAGATCCTTACAGATCTGCATTCTGATGAAATGTTTATTTCCCTGGCCGCAGAAAAGTTGAATTAAAAATCGTTCTTCTTGTGCAGTAGCAACACATTTGGTAGATTAAGTGAATGATAAATGCCTGGTAACTTCATATCTGATAAATTATTGAATAATAAATGTCTGATCGTGTGACGTTACAAATGGTCTAAAATTCTGAAAAGACTCCGCTTTAGATGTTTCTAATATAAATTCGTTTTGCATCTAAAGGCTGAGAGAGTTAGCGAATCATAAATTTAATCACCAGTTATAGTACCAGATAAAACAATCAGAGAATTTCGAAAGCCTTTTCTTAGAAAACCTTTAATTAACTTGTATTTTACAGAAATTCTAAGAAGAGGACACGGACCTTTCTTACTAATACTTCATTTGCTGGACAAAGAGAATACAGACTAAAGTAAGTATGTTGATATGATATCTAATCTCAGCTTATCATGTAAAGAGAGCCGACAGAATACGGAGGTATGTATTCTTCAGCTTCTGACATTTTGGAGAGGAGTCCTTTAAACTTAAACCAAGAGGAAAACAAACAATAGAACAAACACTCTGTATCTCTGCTTGCACTTGACAGAAATCTGAATAGGTTATGTTGCCACAACACTTCAACCGAATATCGGAAGTGTTTCATCTCTTATATAATATTTTCATACAAACGTTTATTCTACCTTCGATTTTCGCATATTATTTATTATGCATTCACTTTTCCTTACACATGTGTAAGGTTATTGAACGGTTATGGAGGAGTTATGGAAGAACGGTTATTGGAGGATTTAAAGCAACAAGAATATTCATAAATTTGAAGGTCTAGTTTCGAAGGTTTAAGTATAGAACCTTCTTCAGCTGCAGAAGCGCAAACAACTGTAATTAAAGCGAGGAGAAAGCGGTATTCGCACTGGGCGCAGCTTGATTAAGGAAAGAAATTTTTTAATTGATTTCCATTATTTACGGATAAGAGACTTTTTTCGATAAATTTTCGCAGACATAGCATTTTAATTTTCTTTCATTTTATGTCTTAGGATGGGTAATTCATGGCTAAGAACGGCCAGTTGTACCCCAAACAAAGGCACCAAATCAAGAAGAAGCCCTTTGGGGGGGGGGGATAAAATATAAGATTGAAGGACTCATTCGGTTTCTGCCTAATCGGTAAAAATTGATGGAAAGGCCTAAAAATAATAAAAAGGGATTTATAAAATCCATTTCCTCATTCATAAGAATTTTACTTTCGTTTGCTTTCTGAATTTTAGTCATTTGTAAATCAAACATTAATCCATTTTACAGACATATAAGGCGTTTAAATTTTAAATTGTGCGTCCCTATAATGTGGTTGTTGTTCCAGGTAACGAGAGTAAAATCCTGATGAATGAGCAAATAAATATACAAATCTACCTTGATTACATTTCTTTAATCCTTTTAACCCTTAGAAAGCCAAAGCCTTTTTGCCTGCATGCTTTTAAATTACGGTAAAACCCTAAATTCCATCTTAGGTACATAACAATTTCCTCCCCCTTCCATTAAAGAAAAAGGTTTGAAGATTTCAAATGATATTACTTCTAGTTCCTAGCAAAAAAGCTTCCATTAAAACCTGAATATATACTTTTTATAAACTGATTTTGAAGACCAGGCAAGTTCTTTGGTCAGAGTAACAAGAAAGCAGTATGAACACTGATCTGCAGTGAAAGTTTAAAATGTTCTTACAAGTTTATAACATACAGCAGAAATACAGTTAACACTTTACGTTGTGCCAAAAATTTAAAAATTTATTTAGGCTTCTTGTTTTTGGAAAGTTATTTTCCAGGATTCACACATTAAAATCTCTAAGTAAATACATTTCTATACTTCATTTAAAAACAGATATTTGTTTGTCAGGACTGAGGGTTCAGTGCATACTCTTGGCGAACATATTCGTGAGTTAGTTGAAGTCCTGATCTTGAACAGGGAGCTGAATGCAGCTATGTTCTGTGGTAGAATACTGTCATTAAGTTGGAGAATAACTGCACTTGAAAGGGATTTAAAATCCTCTTTTAATAAATCACAATTATTTACAACCACTTCATAACTCGGGAGGGATACAGAAAATAAAGACCGCACTTGGGTCTAAAATGAACAATCAAATTAATTGAAACTAAGGCTAAATAGAAATTAAGTAGTCGTTGCTCACAGAGCTATAACGCGAGATTGGCCTCTAAACTAAATGGTGCGTAGCAAGATTTAACTAATACTGACGCACTTGGAGTTACTTCAATAAGTAATCAAGTAAAAGCTCTACGGCTTAGAATTAAAACACTAGCTAGTCAGGCGAACGTCGAATAGAGTAACCGTGGTCTGAGACTAAAAGCTCTCTCACCCTAAGAGGTTCCTACCTCTCGCTTAAATATAACTTGGCTCCACTTCAAATTAGCATAAAGCTCAAACGCGAGCGTATTCTAACGGGAAGTTGAAATGAGAAGATATAGAAAAGGAAAAATTAGAATAAAACTTTGTTAGTTTAACTAAAACCTTACATGTTTAACAAATCGAAAATATAGCACATTAACTGCGGCGGTGCATCAGAGACGCCGTGAAGCTGAGTCTTTTAATATAGCTTATGCTTTATGTAATGAATTTATAACGTTGCTTTGCCCATCACTTAGAAATAATATTAATTTTACGATTATTTAAATATCATTTTCACCTACGTCTTTGGATAGAGGTGCCTAGTAAAACGAATTTCAATGCGTTTATTGAGAGTTATTATTGACAATAAAATTATATTTTATATAGTGAAGGCAGTAAATATACTACTTTATTGAAAAGCAACAGTAATTAAATTCAAATTTCTTAAAATTATTAAATTAATATAAACTAGAAAGGGACGAATATTCGTTCTTCTCGAAGTCAAATATTTTCTAGATGCCCAATACGCGAATACCCGGTGTAGTATCTGGCGACTGTTTGGCGATCAACAACACACGCTTGACGTGTTTAGCCTCTTCTCCCAGGAAGGGTTACTGTTTTAAGGGAGTCGAACGTTAACTGCGAGAAAGCAAGGTGCTCTATTTTTGCTTTGCTGTAGGAGCGATGTACTGCTCCGAGATAAATATTTTACTTTGAATGTTAGTTTAATAAATGTTTTGTTTCGCAGTCTCTAATGGTGCCTTGTTGAACCACGAAGCCATTACACCCGGTCACCTCAAAATATTATTACATTAAATGATTAAAAATAATAAACAAATTATACTACTAAATTCTAATACTTGTATTGGCGTCTGTCTACCTTACCTGTTCTAAAGTATAAATACGACAACACACACACTACCAAAAAAAAAAAAAA
>KK112986.1:111281-151436 GCA_000611955.2 Stegodyphus mimosarum | reverse complement strand
AAAAAAAAAAAAAGAAGAAGAAAAAGAATGTTTAAAAAAAATAAGTGTGATTTAAATTAATGTAAATTTCTTTCTGTTTTGTAATATATTACTCAATATTCGATAAATTCAAATTTTTTATTTATTTAATACAATAATATTCAAAACTATTCGTCTATTTCTAATATTAACACGAACAAAAAGTGCAATTTATATTAATAATTAGCTTAGAAATAATACGCAATTACAATATTACATTTAAATAATTTTTCGTAAGGAAATATGCTGCCAAAAAAAAAAATTCCGGTGCACAGTTTAAAAAATAAGAGAAATGAAAATTTTAAATATTAAGAAAAAAAGAAAAGAAAAAAGGTAACACTTATTCATTATAGTGGTTATTATAAAAATTATTACTATTAGTTATTGTACAAATATAAACATACTCGAATATTAATTTTCGAGTCAAACAACAAAAATCAGCGTTATATTTGGAAGTTATCACAGGACTTGTTTCGATGGTTTTTACCGAACATCCTCAGCTGCCAAAGCGCAAATGAATGAGATAAGATACACAGGATTCCTTGCCAGTGTGGTAGAGCTTTAACATTTCGCGTGAGCAAAAGCCGCTTTAGAAAAAAGGAAACACATAAGTCCTCTGTTGCCCAGCATTGTTGGTCCGAAAATCACACTTTTAAATTTTCTACAGCCAAAATTATTCAAAAAACATCTTCCATTGGCGAATTAGATTTTCTAAAAGCGTTTTCCATTCAAAAAAATCTTTCTGTTCTAGTTAATGATTCTAATTCCAATCCATCCTTATCCTCAGCCTTTAAGGAAATTATGTTTTAGTTTTCTTGTTTCATCAATACATGGCGCCAATAGCTTAACTCCTGTCTAGATAATTCTTATCTTATCACTATATCTTATCTCTTTCATTTGCACTTTGGCATAGTTCAGTAAAAATTTGCGAAAATAAGACTGATTTTTGTTGTTTGACCTCGAAATTAATATTTGTTCGGAGTGTTATTTTACTTTAATTACATTCGAATATGTTTGTAATTGCGAATATGTTTATATCTGTAATACCATTCAGAAAAATTACGAACATGTTTATATTCGTAGTATAAACATCGGAACCAGGGTCCAGCCGTAATTAACCGCCATCCGTTTTAACCGGCCATTCGTCTTTTGTCCTTCAGCTGTCTTCGCAGATATCACATGCACAATTTAAAACTGTTTAAATTTGTTTTAGATTATAAAGCTAACTCTTGATAAACCGGCCACGGTTTAACCGATCTCTAACCAAAGATATACAACGTTTGTTTATTGCGAAACATTCCATCTTGTTTACTGCAAAGCGATGGAAAATTATTTTACAAACCATCGGTGAAAATTAATTAAAATTGTGTCTATCGAATCGAATGCATTATACTGTTGACAAGTTTTTTTTTTTTTTTTCAGTAGAATGCAAAAGCGCAAAGATCGACCGTCCAAAAATAAACAGTGAGAAAAACTAGACAGAAGGTGCGAAAAATGAGCGGAAGATCGTTCTGGCGCTTTTGAAGTTTTAGATAAATTGAGAATCATAATTTGTTACGTTTCTAATACTTGAATACAACTAGATTATGGAAGCTACAAAAGAAAAAGATAAACACGTGACATAACTGCAGTGGTAGAAGACGTTTTATTGTTTGGAAGCTGTTTGTATTCAAAACAGCTCGTAATTGACACAAACCAGAGTATCTACACACCGAACAGTTTTACTGAAGTTCGAACTTAATGATACTGTTATAAAATATCATTCTTTAATTTTATTTATAACTCAGTTTATTCATTGCTAGTGATAGTTATTCTTCCGTTATTTATAAAGTCTTTCGAACAGTGATTTAATTTACGCAATCAAATAACTTTCTATTCCAAATTATACTGTTAGATTATTAATTGCTAATAGTACTTTTTTGTTAATTATGGTATGGGTTGTTCTACTTTCCTGCGTTATATTAATTTTAATTATTTAGTAACTTCCGGGATTAACCGAGATTTTGAGTTAACGGTGATCATTGTCACCGACATTACACGATACATGTAGCGTTTTATGTTTATAAACCAGATGTTTTAACATTCAGATTTTTTGCCTTCACTTTCTTCGGCTCCCATCTGGATATGGATACATTACATAATTTGTCAAGCACAGGGTTGCTGAGTTCGATAGAGAGCCTTTAGCAGCTATCTCACAATTACGTCTCCCAGCGATGAATTGCTTGAATCGGCTTTAGCTTTACTAGATGCAATCGTATGTAGAGTCTGAGCCGAAGCCTGTAGATGCGCTATATCTTGCAGTTCTCATATTTGAATTTTATTTTAACTTTAGCCTCTGTTTTTCCCGCAAGCTGTGGATATTGATTTTCTATTACTTCACAGGTTGTGTAACTGTCAGGTGAGCTGTGGATAAAAAAAGTTCATTTTAAACCTTCTTCTTACTTGGTGTTGTTTAATTTAGTAGATAAAACAAGACGACAAGTCGTCTGACTTTCCCTAAGGATCCAGGAAATAACGTTCAGAGTAGTTTGAATTTCATATAAATCGTTATTTGAAGGTAATGTACGTTAAAATATATTTAAAAAAAATTTAATGAAATGATTAATCGCTAAAAGTGCGTATCATAATATGATTTCTGTTTCAAGTCGGAACGATATTTCAAAAATAAAGCGATTTATTGTTACCATACAATTCGCATTGACGGACCAAAGAACTACGTTGCATGGTTTATACACAAATACCATTGCTGTTTGTGGGAGCAGCATTCTGAACTAATCATACTGAAAGAATACATCATTGTAACCTTCTTTTCATCCGTATGCCACGCGGACAGCAAGACGCCTATTCTCCCCGTTCCTCCCCAAGCGTAAATATCTAAACACTCAGGCACTTTTATTGCCGATTCCAAGAGATCCGAACGCTTCTCCAAGGAACTCAACATTATCAGTTATTGTTATCTCCGAGGCAGTGCGATGGTGGACAAAGACGAGCCATAACTCACTTTTACCTGCGAAGTTGCTATTCTTCCAAATTATCTGAAATTCATTACTTCTGCCCGCTTCCAGAGGACAATAGACATTCTGGGTCTCCTCCTTCTCTCTTCTAGGTGACAAACTGTTGTATTTTTGTTAACTTGACAGGGAGATAAATACTGTTTCTCCAGTTGTAGCACCTGGTTGGATGAGAAGAAAGCATTGGGGTGGCATGGAGGAGGAGATTTCTCACAGTGGAAATAACATCCGTCACCTGCCAGAGCAGATTTAAAATACGTGGTCATTTTGCATTCTTCAAGAATCCAAGGGTTTAAAAATTTATGATGTACCATGGGACTGAGCATCAGCACTTCATCTGAATCAACCATTGTGGGAGAATCATAATTAGTAACAAGTGAAGGCAGCAGTTGGAAAATCAGTAAGAAATAGAGAAAATGAATGCCAAAAAGGTTTCCGGAAGAAAGCGGAAATCGAAATTGATGGGGTTAAAACACTGAGTTGTTGGGAAGGTTCTTAATAAAATCAAGCTTCCAAATGTCGAACAGAAATCCTTCTTGCTTGTTAATAAATGTCCTTAATTAATTTAAGGATTGCCGATATCACGATTACAATGCATGTCAGATAGGTTTTTTAGAGCTTGTTTAGGTTTAGTGGCATGTTAAACTAGCCATTTTGAATAATCATTGTATTTCTTTTATTTTTTATTGACTTATCAGCGTTTCTTAACTGTATCCATATTTAATGTTTATATAGGGATTCTCTAAGACATAAATGTTACTTCAAGGGTGTCAAAGGCAAAAACATTCAGAAACATTGCCATAAATTGCATACTTCATTGGTTTAAATGAATATTTCTTAGCTGGTGTTCACAAAAATTTAGCATTTCTCAAAAAATTATAATAAATTTGTTTCTCATTATAGCTACCCATACTTAAATAGAAGCTATAAGGGTTCCAGGAGAATAAATACAGTAGTAATAAAATGGGAGAAATGCTGCTTTAAGTTATTAATTTTCACGTAATTAAGAGGAAAACTGTTGATTTCTTTGTTTATCTGAATAGGGCAAAACATAGGAAAAACTATTGGTAACTCATGAATATACTTTATAATTTTTCTATGATTCTCGTTAATAATATATGTTGAAAATGAAATTTTCAACTGATAATTATAAGTTATAAATTTGATTCTTAAAATATTAAAATTTTGATATGTCATAAAACATGTAAAAATATAAAATAAGTATTAATAAAAATACAAATGTAAATTAAATATTAATAAAAATATAAATATAAACAAATTATTAATTAAAAAACCAAAACAATTAATACTTGAATTCGAATCAATCTCGATGTGAGGACACTAATTAACTTTAAATTATTAAGATATTGAGCAAGTATAAAATGGCCAGCTACATTCTCATGTTTTTATTATTTAATTATTCCTTTATTTTAAAAAGTTAATTAATATTTTGGAAAATTAAGACACATTTTTCATTGTAACTTCTTATTCTCCTTCAACTGAAATTAATGGGCAGCACACTCAGCGCGTATTCGAGAAGCCCGTGGTTGGAGTCCCGGCGACGACATCGTTCATTTTTGACGTTTACTGCTTCGAAATAACCTAATGTCTCTACAGTGGCGCCCGAACTAAAAAATGTGCTGTATGACGATTCTCCATGACCAGGATTTGGCGATGGGGTCCCCTAAGCCCACTCGCCCTTTAAAAGGGTATATAAGTTATTTCTCTCGCCTTCTTAGTATGCCTTCGTGGTGTAGTGCTTAGCACACTCAGCACGCATTCGAGAGGTCCGTGGTTCGAGCCCCGGGGGGCATTACTCGTTTTTCACGTATACAGCTTCGAAATAACCTAATGTCTCTACAAAATAAGAATTTAAATTTAGTGAGAATTTAAAAAATTAAAGATGAATATGAAGGATTCTAGAATTTGCTGCTCCATACCGTTTTGTATTTGAAAAAACTTGCTCTTTTAAACTCATATTTTTATACATTTATTCACTTAATACATTTTGTAACTAAGGTGAGTCAAATAATAAGTTAAAACCCTTTCAGGGCACAGAAAAGTAACTAATCTCGCAAAAGACTACGATATGAAAATTTTGAAAAAGAAAGATTTCCTGCTACTTTCTCGAAGCGCACAGTTTTTGTGCGAAAGCAATACGAATTTAATGTTCAGTTTTGCTTAATTTTAAGCTTAGAATAAAATTCTAAAGAATATAATCTACAGCATATCTGTACGATATGTTAAAAAAGAGAGTAACTAAATTTTACATATTATTTATATATATTATTTAATGTGCACATGAAGCAGCCACAAAAAAAAAGAACCGTAATTATTAGACTGATTAAGATAATTAAAAACTTTTTTATCTATACATAAAGAATTTTAAAAATAAGTAAATAAATAAATAAAATATCATATACGATGCATTAATATATACGCCTCTCTACAATGAACAATTCTATAAAATATTCTTCTGATATTTCATAGCATAAAAACCAACGAATTTGCACCGAAGTAGTAGGTCAATACACTATGTTAATAATATCTTTTGTTAATTATAATAATGATGTAAATGTTGATATTTATCAGTTTATTAGACCATAATTTAAATGCATTGTAAATTACCTCAATTGGATATGTTATAAGAAATGAAATTAACATATACTTCATTAAACATTTTTTAGTTTGTTAATGAATTACTGTTATAATTTGAAATAGAAAAGTCTTACGGAACACACAATGAAAAAAAATCAAAGCAGAATTATAGAATTTTGATAACTAGTGTATTTGCCACGCAAGGTGAAGGATCTACATTTTGTGCTGTCTACATGTCAGCCAATATTTGTGGGAATCATGATTAGTGCAACGGCCAAAAATTTTCAGAACTTCGTCACAGATGTTGCTAACGTCAAAATCTTAAAATTTTGCAAAATCTTTTGTTGTTGTTATTACAGATCTCCATATCCATTCGTATATTCGCAGTAAAAAAAAAAAAAAAAATCATGAATGCCCATGCTTGGACGGAAAGCCCGATAAGCCAAAGGCTCGGAAAAAAAAGTCCAAAGCCTTGAAACCGAAAAAGTCCAAAGCCGGAAAAAGTCAAAAACCGCCAAGGCTTTGGACACCTACTTGGTAAAAATAGGTGCGTTCGACCCAATTTCGTGAATTTTTAACCGAGAACATTCAGGCGATCTGAGGATATCGTACCCGCTCTTTCCTTACCATCGCTCTACCAGCAGGGTTTTCATTTTGACAGATTATAAAAGCCTCGTGTCGCGCAGGTACTAGACATTTACAAACATCGCTGCCTTCTCCCGGATTCGAACCCGACTCCAAAAATAAAGCAACCGACTTCCCTAAACACCATACCGACCAGGTTCACTCAGTCTTATAAATAAGTCTTAAATCCTTTATAAAAGGAAGCAGGAAGCTAAGAAAAAATTCTGATGATGACCTTACATTTACATTTTACATTTTTTGCTTACGTTTACAATAAAAAATTTACTTATAAATTCATATATTTACATTTTATTTATTAACTTTAAATTTTTTTTTTTTTGCTTCAGTTAATTTCAGCGAAAGATTTATGGCAATAATGCCTTTTATTAAAATCGATATGCTTATTGACAAGCTGTGTAGCAGAAAAACTTGCTTCTTTTTCCTGTGTTTCCCTAACGCAGGGATACTTTCCTTTACTTCACGCGAGGAAATAGGCATTTGAATACCTTACGTTTCCCTACTGGAAAGGAAAAAATAGGAATAAAAATAATGCGGTGAAAAGTGACAGTTTGAAGGTCAATACTTAACGAGCAAGTGACAAAAGAACATTACACGAAGTTTATTACAATGAAAGAAGTTTATTGCTGCTATTAAAGTATTTTTCTTCTTCGTTAACTGTCGTTCGAAAAGGGATGATTTAGATTGAATGTCATGTTTTTTAGCTTCCAAACCCGTTCTGGGGAGATAGCTCATAAAAAGAACTGCCGAGAAAGCAAGACTCGTACACTTGAATTACAACATTTATCTGCAACTATCTGACGCTCGTAAAGATTGCGTTCTAAATCGGTTTCCTTACGTATACGCTTTAATTTTGTTTACGTACCAAATTCTCGGTGTATTACTATCAAACTTTTAAGTAATCTTCAAGAATATTTGGAATGAAATGACTAGAAATAGGTATACCGGTAACACTACAGAGCTTTATTCTTAGTAACCTATTATGAGAAATTTATTTTTATCGGTTTAACAGTTTGATATATACCAACAGAAAAGAATAGCAAACAATTTATATTTATTAAGTAAATCAATATAATATCTAGATATATCGATGATCTAATTAATAACTCAGAGTTATTATTTAAAATTTTGAACTAATTTTCAGGTAACATTTTTATCATTTAATTAACTTTTATGCTGAATTAGCTTAAAATATGTAAACTAATTCTAACTTAACGTAAAGAAAGAACAAAACATCTAGAATTTTTTTATTTGTAATAATTCAAAAGCTTCAAAATTAATCAAAATTTAATGTTTATATTTATGGGAAAGTGCATTTCGTGGGAAAATGTTCTATATCCCTCTCCTTCAAAGAGAAAAAATATTCTGCGCCATTTACCAAGAATGTCTCGCTTAAAAGAATTAAATAATAATAAAGCCTGTGGGAAAATCAGAACTTAAATTAATAAAGTGGCTAAATAAAATGATAGTTAACCCCTTTTGCTAATTATATCAAGAAAAATTATCTAAAATGGTTTATTTCCAGTTTATTAACGGTAAATTACATAAACTAAGTTTGTCATGTTCAAAAATTGCCATTACTACAAGTACATATCAGTGCGTAAGTGCATGAATTTATGAGTTACGTATCAGTGCACAGGTTTCATAACATAGCATAATTTCTTCTCTGGAGCAATAGGTGTAGCACTAGGTACAGTAGTATTATGAAAGTAACAAGCGCGTAATTATTTTCGGTAATTTTTTTTTAATATCCTTTTTTATGATAATAATTTTTGGTTAACTGTGTGACAATAAATGTTAAATACATGCTTTTTCGATTAGATCTAAAATATATTTTCGAAAGCAGGTACCTGTGAGAGTGTGCACCTGCAAAATACTGAATGAACAGTTTTTCTATAATTTGTTTCAATTTTTTTTAACTATTTCAACATTAAAAATGTCAATATCATAAGGAATATTATAGTAAGCAAATATTTAAGTCTGTGATCTCAAACTGGCTGTCCACGGCCCACATGCGGCCTACGAAACAATTTTATGCTACCAAGTTTTTCAGTTACATATTTGCTGGAAATACGATATCTCAAAGATTTCAAGATTATAGTTATTTTGAATCCGTGTTCATATTATTAGCCCAAAGGGGCAATTTGCTCAGAAGGGCTATTAATTTCATTTTGGCCTTTTGCCTTTGTTCATTAAAAACGGCGTTTCACTTTTCAAATTTTTACCACCAAATATTAGAGCCATGCATTATATTTAAAGAAATTAAATAACGAAGAATGTGAATGAATATGTGTATGTTTCGCGCACTGTGAAAAAACAACGGTACCCAGAGACACCAAATTTTGAATAACGTAGTGCTCCACTCGAATATGGGCATCTGGAAGCCCAAATTTTGAATTTAGAATTTGTTTTATTATCTATTTCATATTTTGTAAAACTTTAATCAGTTTTTGATTAAAAAACCCAACGATTTCAAAGCAAGCAATGGCAACACTACGGGGGAAAAAATATTATCTCTAGCGCGCGAGACTGTGTATCGAAATTCTAAAGATATACTCTTTTTAAATTATTTTGTAATATTGTTATTGAATTGAATTTTATGGTTTAAGGGCAAAGAACATGATATTTAAAAAATAAAGGTAACACACAAAACGTTAAAAAAACGCTACTTTGGGCATAACATAAAATAGGAAAGCGTTCAGATTTTTTTTCACTTCTATTAAAAACAAGCATGAATAGTGCATAAGAAATTTATGAATGGAGCTGATGAATTTATTCTGTGAAATAAATCTTGTTCAAAATTTGAAGACAGAGATTTTATTAACTTTATTCGCACTTCTCCGAAGATTCTCAGTAAATAAAATGCAAATATTCTTAGTTACGAATTCTTGCTCTCAGATTAATCGCTTTGTACGTGAGCAGTGCTTTTTCACATTTGAAAATTAACAAGAAAAGAATTGGTTGATATATGAAAGTCTGCAATTTGTGATGAAGAAAACTTCTAATAATTTCTCTCCAAGGCTACAAACTTTATCAGAATCGAAACGTCTTTAAGTGTCAAGATATAGTAAGACATAAAAAAGTTACTAATTACTTATATACAAATATATGAATTTTTATTTTTGCTTTGAAGAAAAATTTAATGCATTAGAGAAAGAGGCTATGATGTGATTATTTATTCTCAAAATTTGTTCTAGTTGGTGAATTTTCTCTGAAAACTTGAAAAGTTTTCCTGATTAGTTTATTTAGCTTAAATTAGAGTAAGTTATTTAAGGATTATTTAAACATGTTAAAATTATTTGAAAGAACTATCAGTCTAAGAATTTAATATTTAGCTATCAATATATTTGAATAACAAAGCGTAGTCTCATAGGTATCAAACTTTAGATTTCAGATGGAAAATAAATATAAATCTGAATTTTTCAGTTTCCAATATTATTATTACTGTTTACGCATGTTTAATAAATATCTAATTTTTCATTTTGTTAAAAAAAAAAAAAATGTGGCCTTCACCAGTTTTCATACGTGCATTCGACCCGCATTCTATTTTAGACCACTAGTTTAAGTACTTTTCTATTGTTAGGAATTTTGTACATAGGCAGATGATCTTAGTGCAGTTATATGTGAAACTGTTGTGTTTTTCTGTGTAATATAACATGAAAATCTAGAGAAACGAAGCTTGCCAGAAACAGCCTATTTAACATTGAATAAATGGCTCTCCCACCAAATTAGCGAGATACCACTAAGCTGGCAACGGTTTTGGCTACTAATTTTTGTCGCCAAATTTAGCGAGTGCTACAATTCACCCAACTTGGCGACTATTTGGCGACATTTCGGTCCGGTTCCTGTATAGTTGTAATGGATATTTTAATTGAATAATTGCAAAGTGGCCTCGAGCTGCCAGGTCTGGGAGCCCCCTCCTCTGGTATTCTGTAATTGAATAACTGTAATTGATGTTCTATGTAGCTGTAACCGTAATTCGGCCCTCATATGCTTTCCAGTAATTTCGAGAAGAAAGTACTAGAAACATCTTGGCGGCAGGCTGAAAACTATATAACAGTGGAGAGAGTATCTGCTCTCAGTTGTTAATTGTTAGTTCAGCGTGAGTTCGGAGACCGAGAAATCTCCGAATTAGCTTCGCTCTTTAGATACACTTTGTATTGCGTTGTGTTTCACATTCTTAGTTGTTTGAAGTGTAACTACTGGTTGTACTCTGTGTTACTGTGAAGAGTTGTACGATTATGCTTGTGGAAAGTTTCAGAACTCTGAAGTGTTTCTTTCGATAAAATGAATATTATCAACCTATCATCGGGACTGTGTGCATTCTGTCTATTACGAACTCGAACGCAAGCAGCACTATTGAATGAGTATATTTCGTATTCAATAGCTCTTTCCGTTCAATCATACTTTACTGTACTTAAGTGATTGCAGCTATATGCTACGTTTCTGTTGACATATTCAAATGTATGGTAAGATTATGATTTTTTCATCAGACCATATCCATACTGCTACGTGTATCGCACCTAGCAAAATTACTCGATCACGATGAAACTTGAAATGGCAGTGAAAACGAAAATGATAAAATGGTTAAAACTGAAAGGAAATTACACTGCTGGAAGAAGACGTTTCTGCACTTTAGGTAGAAGATTTTTCATTGGCATCTTTGAGGTATTATTAGATCTTAGAAAATAATTTACTTCAATAAATTTAAATTCATTTGGAGCAAATTAGCTTTAACGTGGTGGTCTGTTAAGTTTAAAGTCCCGAACAGTCACTTTTATAACCCGCCCCTAAATCTAACGTTGACTATCAATCCATATATTGAGTAAACATATTTCTGGAATCGTTATATATTACCCAGCATGATGTAAAGCCATCTCTGAAGGCAATGCATGAAGGCATTCGATCTAGTTTGATATGCAAAGGACAAAGCTTGTCTTTTTAATTTATCACCAGAAATTCTATAACTGCTCAGCAGGTTCATGTAAGTTCTGAAGTGCCTGTAGTCGGTGGCCTAATGCATTGCATAGGGGCTTGATTGTAGATAGGTTTGGAGATCTGGCTGAGCAACGGAGGATTATGAGATTACGGAAACATTACTTGGAGACATCCGAAACTTGGAGACAAGTATTAACTTCCGCAACAGTAGCCTTCAATAAACTTGACAGCACAGGAAACGTAAACAGCTTGTAGGATGTCACAAACGTGTTAAAATTCTGTGAAGGATTATTATAGATACCCAGTATCATAGGCAATAAATTCCTGAATGTTAAAACTACGTGTCATGGAATTATGGCGCTCTTTAAGGACATTATTGCTCTTTAAGGAGTGAGCAGTATTGGCCATATTTCTTTTACATACAAAACCTGCAGTCTTCCGAGCGGGACGTTTTCATAACTGTGCTCGTTGGAAAGTTGCCGCAATTCGTAAAGGAGACAGAAATCTTCATAACGGTGCCCCAGCACAAAATTACCCGCGCCGTTATGAAAATTGCTTTTTTAAGTTTGAAGTTGATCTTCACAAGAGTGCGTGCAAATTTATACCGTATGAAGATGTCCGCCTTTTCGAATTGTAACTTATCTAATTGCGGGCACTTTTGTCACGGGATACTCTTATGAAGCGGTCCCATCCAAGTTACGTGATTCATTGCTGCACCCTGTATGACTCAATCTAATAAATTCCAAGATTCAAGGAGACGCTGCCAGTGTAAGCATTGCTATCGATAGTTAGTGGTAGAAGTCACAACGGACATAAATAATAGAGTCCATCCTCCATCATCCTGCCTACGACGCTGCATCATTGACTCATCCGAAAGGTTTGGGTAAGTTACTGCGAATGGACGATAGTGAAAATATCAATGCACGCGTAGCAACTCACATTATTACATTATCTTCCCAAGAAGCTGTCACCTTAGGCCTGCTGTTATCCTTACGACGTTTATGGATCCCTATATTAATTTATAGCTCAAAAATCGTTGGACAGTACCATCTCTCCACCGTCATAATAGACCAAAATGCTTTCCTGAAGTCGAGTCTATAGAACTTGTTCAGTTGGCTATACCATCGTAGACTGAAACTTGGGGGGCGGGGGAAATTCCTCGTTTGCTAATGCAAACAACGCTACCATATAAGCAATCCGAAATTTGGCACAATGTTGAAATAGCTGATTTTCTGTCTAACTAGAAAATTTTATTAATTTGAACATTTCCTGTCATATGCAGATCTAGTTAAGAAATATTTACATTGTTCATTTTAAGACATATTTATATTATTCGGTTTGTGAGGATAATTTTTCATGTATTCAATCATTTGATTCAATTTAATATGATTTTTCAATATTATTGCAATATCTATGTCGTGTATATTACAACACAAACTTCTAATGTAATTATTGGCGATATGCGAAGCTTGAACAGTCTCTATCAGTCAAGTTCTAGACTCCACTGCATGCAAAGGGTTTCCTTCAGATGTAACTGACAGTGTCGGTGGATGCATTGAGATTCTTGTCGCGATGCGAATGTAAGCTGTAAGTTTTAGGTCTAAAATTTTTAATCTAAGAGAAATTTTCCCACATTTATATAAAGATATCAGATGAATGGATTGTCCTATAGGGTATTCGAACAAGGATTTATTAATGCTGTATTCTGAAAAGTATGTGTTCAAATGAAATTTTAGTATGAGTTGTACTAAGAATTTATTAATGCTACTCTTCTCTGCCAGTGGAAAAAATCATACAGATACATCAGCAAAAAAGATATAACAATAATAATCTCTCTTCATAAATAAGGCATAAATTTCAATTCTCTGTGATGAAACCTATATAGAATGAAATACATATTTTCTCCAAGAATTGAGAGCAACATTCTAGCGTCAGGATTACCAAATGTCAGAGCCTTGTTTCCGAAACGCGAAAGCAATAAAGACACAACAGTTCCGCTCTGTGTTAAACAATATGCATCTAGATATCTATCGTTTGCTTCTTCAGGCATATAATATTACATTTTGTATTCTGTTTAGTGTCTTGAACGTTATTCTGTACACGTGCGTCTTCAAGTGTGTCAAGATAGTTGATAAGAGTAAGTCCATGATGACAAGTTTAGTGAGATCTTATCGGTAGGAAGCAAAATATGATAGAGATGCAGTGAACCTACATGGTTGGTTAACTTTGATGGACGTCGTTGAAAAGCTTAGTTGTTGTTCAAATTGCATGTTCTGTAAACTGACGGTTGCACGGAAGTTGCATCACTCGATGCATAACTAATTGAACACGATAACCGCAGTTGGTATGAATAGAACTTAACAAGCGTGACGACATAATTCCCGTTGAGCTTTTATGTTTTCGAAGCAATAAAGCAAGCTTAGTAATAATATATAAATTACCTAATGACAATGAAAGTTAACATTTATGAATAATCTTTGTTGTCGGGGTTATTACTTTCGTTTCGAACAAGACGATATTGCGTTTAAGTCGTAAACAAATTCTGAAGAATATTAACGTGATTGGATGTTCAGAGATTTGCAGCGTTTCAAGCCCAATGATTAGTGGCCTCCCACTTTTGTTGATAGTATATTTTTGGCTAGAGTTTCTGGTGGAGATCTCTTTAATAACTACGGCCGTATGAACAAGAAGAAACTGACATTTTTCCTGTGCAACAGTATTTTCATCTCTTTTCAAACCTGATTTGGTAGGCAAATTATCGAAATTAGCAATACGAATGCTCATGTACTGTTACAGTGTGTTGCGTTTTACGGGTTCGTGTATTTGAGAGTATCCGATGAAAACACGATGCAGAACAATAAAAAGCACAATTTATTTACAAGAATCACTATTTACAGCACAGTTCCAAGATTACCTTTAAAAGCGTCGAAAATCTACAATAAATACGCTGAAACAATCAGCAACACAGCTTCAGGCTGTAACTGTAAAGGTAGCTTCACGGCAACACTAAACTTATAATAAACACCGTGGAACAATCACCAATACACTGTCAAGCTATACTGTAAAGATAGCTTCACGGCAAAGCACTATCTCGATCGCTTTCCGTTCACAAAACTCTCGCGTAGCTTAGCAATCACAGTCAGCAGCTATTCTCGCAATTCTCACAATTATTCACACTTAATCACACTACTTGCAACCCGAAACGCAAGGGTTTATATAGTTTTTCTTTAGGTTCCACACGTTTCGAGAAATATCTCGACAGGAAGTTATTCTAGAAGCTTCCCGATTGAACCATGGGATATCGCCAATTTGGTCGCCAAATGGGCTATAAAGTCGCCAATCTGGCAACCCTACCATACACTATTTTATGGCAACCCTAGTGCTATGCCGGAAAGCTTACATACAGGCGCAACCGCCGAATTTTTCGCAACAAGTGTATATGTTGGTGAGACTAATGCTCATTTGTCTGACGTATAGTCAGCCAACGAAATTCCTCGTGGCAAAGAGCGCAATATTATTCCTGTCGTTGGCAACAACACCTGGATCACCTAATAGGTGACAGTGAGATTTAGCTCAGTTCCGACCCCAATTTTGATGGAGAGCACCCGGGGGGCGGGTTTAAATCTTCCACCTCTCTTCCCCTCCAGCAATCTCTCGAGAGGACTTCCGGCTCGCCGCATATTTAGAGTACCCCCCATGCCGCACGGACACTATACAT
Source organism: Stegodyphus mimosarum (assembly GCA_000611955.2). NCBI lineage: Eukaryota > Metazoa > Arthropoda > Arachnida > Araneae > Eresidae > Stegodyphus > Stegodyphus mimosarum. Next base: position 136,511 of record KK112986.1, on the reverse strand, counting down.
TTACACACATCCATACCTTCTCCGGGATTAGAACCCGGGCCCTTCGGCACGGCAGTCAGCGACGCTAACCACTATACCGGTTGGGCAGCTACAGTGTATATACGCATGTATACGCATGACCATATTAACTGTCAGCCCAAGCTCAGAGCTCAGACCACTAAATATACTAGAAAGTATGTGCATCCGCCAATGACTACAGTTCTTGAATATGAAAATTTACATTCGATATTATAGATTGCTGCAACTGAGTTGAGATCTAATTTTGATTAAATAATCGCAGACGAACATTCGTAATTGACTATAATTATTATGTCATATTAAGTATATGTTAAATAATAGTTGTTTTTACAATACAGTGTTTGTAATAGAAATAAAAATGTATGCCAAGTGTTTTGATTAGTCTTCGAGGCCATTGCTTCAGAGTCCTAGAAATTTACAGGCGCATTTTATATTTCATTACTTGACCCACATGCAGGATCGCTGCGCCCTGTCTGGGGCTTATTTAAAGTACAAAATGTGTAGTTAAGTGCACAAATACTATTTTAAATTGTAATTTAAAAAAAAAAATAATTTCTGCCGTGGAGGGATGTTTTCCTTCCATCGAGTCCTGGCAAACAAAAAAGGCTCCTCAAAGTCTCATCATAAAAGCACAATCGCACCACGTAACGTTCTGCCCGCATGATGCACTAGAAAAAAAACTTTTTTTTTCTCGATGTTAAAAGTATTTGCCCACCCAACCTTTAAAGCAATAATCACACAATTCCAAATTCACTCTCAAAGCTATCTTTAAAGTAACTAACTGTCGCTTTCGCAAGAGTAATTATCGAATTGCTCAGAATTTCTGTAAATTTCGGAAAAATCGCTTTTTGTTATTCGAAAATGCGTTTTGAAAACTACCTGCAAATTGTCATTAAAAAAAAATTGTCAAATGTCGCCAACTTAGAGACAAATGTCTAGCCAAAGCCTGTTGGAGATTGTTCGCCCATGTCTCGATTTCTAATTGAGCTATTTTCACAATGCAAACATCGATCGATTTCGAATTATAAAATCTACTAATAATACACGAAATAAAAATTTACAAACAAAATAAGTAGTCAAAAACTCGATTAAATAAAAATACATGGTAAAATTTATTATATAAAATGCATCAAATCAGCTAATAAATAAATGAAAACAATGCATTACACTATAAAATACACAAAAATAAAATGCAATCAAGTGAATACAAATATTCACATACATAAATCTATCATTCTATTTATATGAATCTATCATAATATCTATTCTCTGTTTTGTCAATAAGCCGAAGGCGCTACTTGAATGTTGTTAGCGCTAACATTTTAGGTAAAACTTGTCGGCAGTTATCTGTTAAAGAGTGGAAATTTAAAAAATTCAACTCCTTGGACTAATTTGATGACAATAAGAATAGAGAAATGGTAGACATGGTAGACAGCAACAAAACATAATACTAAATTGTGTTTAAGTCTGGCGATATGACTGATCTACAATAAATATCTGATAATGTTCATTGATAATGAACTGGGATAATAATGATTTATTATTCAGTGAACTAATTGTTGACTGAATGATAAATATCTGATAATGTTCACTAAATATCATCTAATAGCTGAAGTGGAACCAAGATTGCTCTATATACCTGAAATGCGTTACCAATCGTTACGTTGTCTCTATATATGTCAGTGCTGTCTCTAATGTATTTTGAATCCTTTCATGCTGCAGTTGCCCATTTCATGTAGAAATAGGAGTTCTTCGAGGCCAGTGGTAACAACCAGACTTGTCGGATTGAAACAACTACGAGAGACATTCGGCATACTGGAATGTAAAATTCATTAGGCAGCAGAAAAACGATTTGACTAAGATGCTAATTATATGAAAAATTGCTCAAACAGCGAACCCTCTACTCGCGACCACCTCTGCAAATGATCAGTACTTGTTTTTGACAACGTACTACATAAACATGATGTCTCTATAAGAACCATCTCCACGGAACATCAGAATCATCTAAAAACGAAGATGATCCCCTTAGAGAGAGATAGAGTCATATGCATCAAGACTGGAAATTCATACAGATGTTCCTAAACAATGCGCTATGTTCAGCCCGCCTCTCACGCCGTCTGCACTGGGTTTCCAAAATCTCTTTACCTGTCCTTTTGATAGATCTAGGTCAATAAGAGTTTTTTCCTCAAGTCCTCTCTTGTTGCGTGCGTGCGGGTTCGTAATGGATTAAACGCACACAGGTCCGATGATAGCTGGATAAAATTTATTTTATCATAAGAAACACTTCAGAGATCTGGAACTTTCCACAGAAATACTCGTACAGGTGCTCACAGAAACACAGTAGTAGTTCAATCCGTAGTTGCATTCAAACTACTCTAAGAATGTTAAACACAACGCAAGTAAAGCTCATCTAAAGGCGAAGCTTTCAGTACTCGGGAAGTTGCTCTAAACTAACAACAACTCAGAGCAGATGCTCTCTCTGGTCTTAAATAAGTTTTCACCTGGTTGCGGAGATATTTCTAGCACTTTCTGCTTCTCGAAATTACTGGAAGGCATGTGATTGCCGAATTATAGTGACAGTTACATAGAGTATCAATTACAGTTATTCAATTACAGTACTGAGTATGGTGATACAGAGATCAGATCAAAATATCTCCAATATCATTGCCAGCTTGGCGATATTTCGCCAAATTAGCGAGATAGCTATTTACTTAATGTTAAATAGACTTGCCCATGTATTTTTATTTTCTAACAGAGCATCCTCTAGATTTTTATGTTATATTATACAGAAAAATACAACAATTTCAAGTATAATTTCACGAAAATTATTCATATATTTGCAAAATTCGTAACACTGTGTTTGTAGTTTTTGCACTGAATGGCCAATTCATCTGAACAGTGTTGCAAGTTCCCACGCTTTTTCCATTTTCTTTCGCGATCAGGATTTTTAACTGTCTCTGTAGATCTGTTGTGTCCTTGTTTTTTCAACTTACGTCATCTAGATCTATAGCACGTTTGTCTTATTCCTTTCAATATAAAGAAGTCATAGAGAGAAGTACAAGCATTAAACTAACGTTTTCTTCCCTTTGAAATGAAAAATATGAAATCTTATTTAGAAGTATTTTGTTTCTAAATGACTCATTTTGCCAGATTATTAAGAATTCGAACTATAAAGGGAAGATTTCGCTGCGTGTGGACTGACAGCAATTTTTTTATTTCGATCAAATGTGATTTTATGTGCTCTTATTTAAAATAATGTACCTATTCCAAGGGCTAACAAATACAAATAAATAAACGATTAGGTTTTTTAAAATTACAATAAGAATTGATGATTGACTGTTAGATGTAGACTTAAAGCAGGATTAATAACTGCATTGCCATGGGCTAATAATACCTTACAACTTATTACAAATGTCATAGGTTGATAATAACTTAACCATAAGCTGATAATATTGCAAGCGTAATTATCTTTCTGAAGAACAGAGAACAAAATAGCACTGACAACATATTGCTGATTAAAAAGCTGCCAATCACCGAGAGCGGTAATTACCACCGTAGAAAGCTGTTACAATAAGCAAAAAAAAAAATTCTCATTGACGGACAATTTTCCTTTCTCAACTTTTAGCAATTTACTTTAGTTTGGTAGTTAATATTCGCTTGCTTTTTGCATAATAGTACACCAGTGTGCTTAACAGTGGTTTATATAAGCTTCGTTTAATCGAAGTGCACCTTCATCAGAAGAATCTGTGAATATTGTGCCATATTAAACGTGAGATATTTAACCACTTTTTGCATCTGTCAAAACTGTGAATAATCGATTCTGTTTTTATATTGCTTGTTAAAAAGTGTTGTTGTTCTTCCGAATCTTTCATCACGTATGTAATAACGTGTAAGTAAGCATGCGAGTTAAAATGGTAGCTATGAATAGTTAGAATACGTTAAAAGAGTTATTCTGGGTTAAAATTTATCGCTTGCTCATTCATTGTTGGTGCATGCCGTTCTTCAGCTAAGCAGAACTTGGTTTTCACTTAGCATTTAGCAATGCAGTCAAGTTTTTTTTTTTTCTTTTAAATTCTTAATAAATATTGTTAGTCTTCCGAATCCTGGTTGCTATGGTCATTGCTCCTCGGCTTGCTAGAAATTCTGACTCACGAGGTATCGACATACCAAACATTCTTGATTCTATTTTAATCTGTTTTCATCTCTCCTTTAATAATAAATCCAAATTCATTCATCGCGAAATCGCTGCAGTTCTTAAGTATGATTATACAATTGACTGTATTGTCAACAATCAAGAATGTACATCATAATGCCAAATGGTAGTATTGATACCTGACTCTCAGTTTAATTTTTATTTGTAAAAATAGGACTTTTATTTGTTTACTTTTCCTAGGGCTTTGTTTTCAACAAAGTAATCTGTACATTCCTTCTTTCTTTTTTTTATATATATAACCACTTTTCCTAGGACTTTGTTCCCAACAAAACAATCTCTACATTCCTTCTTTCTTTTTGTTTATATATATAATTTACTAAGGCACTGCCGAGTAAACACGCTTAATGCGTTCGTTGTAACAGCAAGAAACCAGAATCCTAATTATTACTTCCGTGCACGAAGTAAAGGAAGCATTTCAATCGCAAAAAATTTCGGGTATCATATTTCAAAGGAAATACCCATTTTGACCATTCCCGAATCCATCTGGACAATTTTCTTGCTTCATGTCTCTACGCACGGACAGGAAAAAGGATTTTCTTTTCCAAAACAGATTGCAAAATGGATTCAAAAGGGATTTTTTTTTAATGACGTCTGTATGTATGTACGTACGTACGTATGTGTGTATGTATGTATCTCACATAAGCCAAAAACGATTAGCCGTAGGACATTGAAATTTCATATATGGGACTGCTATATCATCTAGCTGTGCACTTCCTTCTCTAATCGGTAACACCAAACATATAAATAACCGTTTCGTTACACAGCTTAAAAATCCTTACCGGGCCTTTATTTTCGCAATCGTTAGTCGTAGTCTTATACTTCCGATTACAGAAATGCTTTAAACAACGAATATATTCATGGTTCAATGTCAAATTAAAATATATATATATATATATTTGACAAATAAAGGAGTCTAAAGTTTGACTGTCGTACGTCAAAAATTGACTGGGATATTTAATTATAAAATTTGCTGTTTTTGACGTCATTTTGAATTTGCACTGAGGGATCGGTTAATTAAATTAGAAGAAATTAAGTAAGGAATTAATTAAGGAAGAAAGTCATGTGGGGTCCACATCAGATTTTTTTTTGGGGGGGCGCGTGTGTGTATATTTTATATACAATAACGCGAAAGGATCAACGTTAAAAAGGATCACTCGTCATTTTCTTGAATTAATAAAAGTTATGCGGTAAATAATGGACCGAAACTATAGAAACTCTTGCATAAAATTTCACATACAGCTGGATTATAATGTTGTCTAACATCTCCTTTGTTTTCTTAAATCGAAGAATGATTACATCGACCGATATTTTGGTGTTGATCCGACTATGTAATACTGTGGTATAGAAACAAGAATCCGTTATAGAATAAAACTAAAATATTCTAAATGATGCTTTTATTTAAACTCGAAAAGGTAGTTAGAATGCACTACAAAATTACTTTTGTTAGCTCTTGCTTTATTAGTCCAAAGGGATTTAGTCCCGAAGGACTATTACTTTCGTTTTGCGATTTTGCGTCAGAAACACAAAAACGGCGTATCACTTTTCAAATTGTTGCCACTAAATGTTATCGCTCTGCATTAAATTTTAAAAAACGAAAAATCTGCATAAATGTATGCATGTTTTTTTTTTTTTTTTGACGTAGCTTTCTCTTCAAAAATCGTGTGCGTGCGTTGCACGGGAAAATAAAAAGGAATTCTAATTACAGTTCTAAATAAATAGCCAAATAAATGTGAAATTCGTAACAATATTCTCTAAAACTTTAACGAATTTTTCATTAACAAACTCAAAGATTTCAAAGCCAGCAATACCAACGTTGTACAGAAAAGCATTTTTATCTCCAGCGCGTGAGAGCGTGTACCGAAATTTCTAAAGATATGCTCAATTTAAAATCATTTTGCGATATTGCTGTTGAACTGAATTTTATGGTTTAAGTGCGAAGAACATGGTATTTAACAAATAAAGGTAACACACAAAATGTTAAATAAACGCCCCTTTGGACGTAATCTAAAATCTGAAACCTTTCAGATTTTTTTTATTTATTTATTAATTTTTTTTTAATGCTAATGTGACAAATAATTTCACTGAATTATTTGTTACTATAGCAATGTACGTTTTAATTTTTAAAGTGATAAAGCTGTATATAAAAAAGGATGTTTCTCAAAATCAAATATGAACGGGAATATTGTTTTATTTCATAAAGCATGAAATTCACTGACGAATATACAGAAGTCGTGATATACTGTACTATATAAGTTGACTATATCTCTTTTACACCTAATTTTTTATCCAGAACAATTTAGACGAATTAAGGTAAGATTTGAATATTTATAATGTTTAATCACCAAAAATAGCTGTTTAAACTTATTGTTTACATCTTTACGTTCATTTAAAAAAGCAAAATATCAAAACACCAGTGCAGCGTAAAAGAAAGAAAATAACTGAAGGTAGCACATTTGTTTACACACTTTTTCATTCAAGTGTTTAAATAAAATCATAAACTTTAATTCAGCTTTCGAAAAATTAATGATATTGTTGCGTACGTACGGATTCGTAATAGATTGAATGCACAAATCCAATAATCGGTTAATAAAAATTTATATTTATCAAAAGAAATACTGCAGAATTCTGGAATTTTCCTCAGAAATAGTCGTACAAGTGTTCAGAATATCACACAGTATAATTAGTAGCTACACTTCAAACAACTAAGAACGTTAAACATAACGCAGTACAAAGCGCATGTAAAGAAAAAGCTAATCCGAACTCACGCTGAACTCGCAACAATAACAACAGCAGCTAACTAAACAACTGACGGCACATGTTCTCTCTACGATCTTAAATAGTTTTCAAGCGGCCTCGAGATCTTTCTAGCATTTTCTGCTTCTCGAACTCACTGAAAAGCAATACGAGGGTGGAATTACGGTTATAGCTAACATAGTGGTCAATTACATTTATTAAATTTGAAAACAAATTACCGAAATACCACTTACTCAATGTTAAATGCACATGCCCCTGCATTCTTACTTTTCCGGCATAATTTTCTATTAAAATTTTCCTCGCACTGCATTGCACGGGAAAATATAACAATTTTAATTATAATTCTACTAAAATTACCTAATTAAATACAAAGTTCGTAATACTGTACCCTTCCAAAGAACTGCACGTCCCGGGCAATACATTCCCTCGACAGGAAGCCATAGTTATAACTAAGGCATCAATGCAATAATAAACATTACAATACAACAACAAACAACATAAACAATAATTGCAATAAATAACTTAAAGCAAATCAAATACTAGATCAATAAATGAGTGCACAAATTTAGAAACAAACAGGACCACGATCTTACAATTTACATTATATAAGCTACTTACTATGACCATAGTAAGGAGCTAACCTGTCGTAATGAACGGCTTTAGTATTCAAATTCGACGACTTACGGATCAGAACTATGACGTCGTTTATAAGGCATTTCTCCCCCTTCTTGCCTTCGTCGTGTAATGGTCAGCACACTCGGCGCGTATTCGAGAGGCTCGAGGTTCAAGTCCCGGCGACAGCCTTGCTCATTTTTCAATCTCTTCTGCTTCAAAATCTACAGTGGCACCCGAACTAAAAAAAGGTGTGGATGATGATTCTCGACCACAGAAATTGACAGTTGGGTCCCCTAATCCTCAGTCGCCCTTTAAAAGGGGGAGTATATAAGGTATTTCTCCCACCTTCTTAGCATGCCTTCGTGGCGTAATGGTCAGCACACTCGACGCGTATTCGAGAGGTCTGAGGTTCAAGTCCCAGCGAGGGCACTGCTTATTTTTCATGGCTCCTACTTCCAAATGATCTAATGACTCTACAGGTTCAACATGTTTAGGACTGTGTAAGGACAGTCCTAAACATGAGACTATAATTTAGGAGAGATTCCTTTCCATCAAACTGGATTCCACAGCTATAACTTGTCTCTTTCGTTAAATCGATGTCCAGTAGCTCTCGTATCGTATCGGATCTTCATCTTCTCCGCCGCCAAGTTGACTCGTTTTCTTGCAAAACTGTGCAGCACTTCAAACTGGGCCTGGAGATCTTTGATGTACTCCTCAGGCGATAAAGGCGCATCCGAAAGGCGACAATACAAGAGATCGCAAGGCAGACGAAAGGCACGACCGAAGAGCATCTGGGATGGGAAATAGGCGGTAGTCTCGTGGACAGCACTGTGATAAGCCAGTAAAAACAGATCTAATATCCTGTCCCAGTCCTGTTGGTTTCTGGAAACCACCAACGAGAGGTTATTAAGGATGGTTCGATTAAACATTTCTACCATTCCATCTGCACCGTTTGAGTTATGTCAACGCCGTGTAGCTTGCACAGTTCTTTAATTGCAGCGATGCAAATTTTTTCCTTGATCGCATTGTAATTGAAGAGACATTCCGAACCTGGAAACCAATACTGTATCATTACCTCCGCTACCGTGAGGGTCTCTTGATCAGGAATAGGATAAGCTTCAGACTACTTGGTGGAATAATCTATGAAAACGAGGATGTATTTGTTGCTATCAGCAGTTCGCGGCAGAGGTCTCACAATATCAAAGGCCATACGTTCAAAAGGTGCTCCTACATTGTAATGTTGCAGGTTGCCTCGGCTGCGTTTCCTCGAACCTTTTCGACTCGCACAGGTATCGCATTATCAGCACCACTTTTGCACGTCATCCTTTGCATTTCTTCAGTAGAAGTGCTGACGAACTCTCTGCAAACTCTTCATTATTCCGAAATGGTCTCCTGTAGAGCTACTATGTAGTTCTTTAAGGATGTCCAAGATCCCGGATTTCGGAAGTATTAGCTGCCATCGGAAAGCCTTTCCATCATTCGATTTGAATGTCTGGTACAAGACGCCATTTCGAATATGGAGTGAGTCACAGAGAGCCCAATCTTGTTTTGTCGTCGGACTATAGATCGATATATCCTGCAAGATATGTTTTCTGTTTGAGAATGCCATTAAATCAATTATGCGTTTAATGCTGCCTACTTCCAACTGGTCTTGCTTGACATCTTTGTAACTACATGGGCCTTGATTAGCCGATGTTGATGTTGCAATTTGTCATATGAAGGGATTATAAGCAGCTCGCATTTCACTTCGACCCTGGAACAATATCGGGAGCTTTCAGGGCAATGTCTTCTAGACAGGGTGTCGGCGTTTCTGTGTGATAATCCCTTCCGATGACGGATACTGATATCATATTCCTGGATTCTCTGTATCCACCTGGTAATTTGATCTTGAAGGTCAACGAAGCACGATTCGTGCGGAGCTGGAATTTTCTGCCATACAGATAATGATGGAAATGTTCTACGGCTTTAACGATGACGAGCCACACCTTCCTGGTGACACATTAATTCCCCTCCGGTTTTGGAAGACACTTGATCTACTAGGCCACGACACGTTCTTTGTTGCTCATTTCTTGGGACAAAACAGCACTGACACTTTCATTCCTCACATCCGCGTCGAGAATAAATGGTTTGTCGAGCTGAGGATACGTGAGGATTGGGGCAGATATTAAAGCTTCCTTCAGGTTGTTAAACGCATCTCATGTTCCTTTGTTCACAAGAACATTTGCTAGCTTTCTGTCAGTTTCTGAAAGGGTCTTGCGAGAGAAGAAAAGTCCTCCACAAATCTTCTATGATAGATGTAAAGCCCTAAAAAACTTATCAGCTGATGGACATTTTCGAGGCGTCTCCACTCTTTAACTGTTGATACGTTTTTAGATGACATATCCGAGGTAAGTCACTTCCTGTCTGAATAATTTACATTTGGCTGCGCCTAACTTTAGATTGGCTTCTTTCAGTTTCTGAAACACATTTCTAAGATTTTCTAGATGTTCTTCAAAGCTCTTCCCGACGATGATGACGTGATCCTGTTATATCAGACAAGCTTCGTAGGAAAGATCTTTCAAAATTGTCTCCATGAGGCGTTCGGATGTTACCAGCGCATTACAGAATCCAAACAAACTGCCTACCTTTAATTGCCCGTCAAGGTGATGACGCGAAATTCTTTGTCCCGTAGTAAATGCTGTCTTTTCTCGGTCATCAGGTTGTATCTCTACTTGCTAATATCCACTCTTTAGATGAAGCGTCGAAAACCACTTGTTTTCAGAAAGAGTGACTAGAAGTATCTCAATTCTAGGAAGAGGGTAGCTGTCTTATTTCGTAACCTCATTCAATCAGTGATAGTCAACGCAAAATCTGGTTGAACCGTCCTTCTTTCTGACGAAGACGATACGAGATGCCCATGAACTTGCTTGCAGGCTCGATGACATGGCTTTCTTCCATGTCCTTTAGAAGTTTTCCTGCATCTTCTTAGTAAGTAATCGGTAGACGTCTTGGATGTTGCTTAATTGGTGGATGAATCCCGGTATCGATTCTGTGTCAAACTGGTTCGACCCATGCCAGAAGACGAACGTGGAAAACTATCTTGAAGTTCTTGAATAGAACGTTCGGCAGCACTCCTCTCTTCATCGTTTAATTGTGCGTTCTGTAATAACTCCGATGCAGTGCACTCTGAAGAGACGGATTCTGAGATGTTACTGTTTCGCTTGACGCTGGAGTACTTGCTGCAGCCACTTCACCTTTCTTAATAACTCTCGCCTTGTCGGTTACATTGACAGCTCTCACAAGGATAACGCTTTTCAATAAGTCGACGAGTGCAGAAGCTACTAGTACCCATCTTTCGGGTTGTTAGAGTTATTGGGATATTACATGATAACGTAGCGGAAATTTCTGTTTTCGGTTACGGATCCAGGAAGTAAAACTTCTGTTCTTGCTGGTATTGTGATATTGTCTTGTGCTATGATTTTGAGATCTGATTTAACTCCTTCATCATTGATTCCGAAAAAGGTTATGTCCTCAGAGGCAGAATGCAGTTCGTTATTTTTAAAGTCTAAGAAAAAATTGTATTTCCTTAGAAATTCCAATCCCAGTGGACAAGGACCTGTAATGTCTGCCACATGTGCCGTGTGGTGGTACACGGCACTTCCAAACGTGATGTTTACGTTTAATTCTCTATTAGTCTCGATTTTATCACCGGATATAGTCTGGAGGGTAACGCAGGGTGGCGTCCAGATGACTTTACTTTTCAATTGTTGAGCCAAATCTTTTCGAATTATGGTAACATTGGCTCCTGTATCGATGGTCATATTGCAGGGAACTCCATTGATAAGTCCCATGATTGACTGGCCATTGACTGCCGCCACTCACTGCAGAAATCTGAAGCGATTTAATCTGGGGATTTTCATTATCCGTCTCGCCACTAATTACTTTCCCTTCTTCTTGATAGCTGAGGTCTTAGCTTCTGTGCTCTGGCGTGTTCTGCAGTTTCTTCGCATGAGCCCTTCAGCACCGCAGTTCAGCATTTTAGCGTCGGTTTCTTGTCGCTAATATTTCGTCTCAAGGCACTGAGTTGTCTGGTTAAATCGTCTAGACGAGCAGTGACTTCATCCGCTAGCTCCTGGACGTGAGCAGCTCTAATTGGGTGGCGGTGTCTACGAGTTGCTTGTTAAGCTGATCCGAATTTTGTGGCACACACTAGAGCGTTTTTTAAATCCTTGACATCCGCCATGCGTTGAGTTTTCTGTATTTCAGATTCAATAATGCCGTCGAAGAAGCACTGCAGGGACAAGATTTCCCTTGTTTCTTTCTGGCATTACAAAAAGGTGAGATGAGACAGCCTTTCGGCATCCGTGGCGAACTTCTGGAGCGTTTCTGTGGGCTTCTGTTGACGGAATTTTAATTAAAGCCTGCTATAATCTTTTAAAGATTTCTCGCCAAAGCGCAGCTCCAACCCGCCGGATAAAGCTTCGAAATCTGGCTTTTGGTTTTCTGGAAGAGTCTGAAGGATATCCGCTGCGTTTGCTCTCAGAGAAGTGGCGAGATGACAAGCCTTCGCTTGGGAATCCCATCCATTCGCTTCCGCAGCTATAGAAATATGTGTCTTATATACTTGCCAAAAGGTCTTCCTATCATATATTGATAGCGTTAGAGACAGACGAGCAGGCATGAGTAAAAATTTAAAACCACTAGTATTGCTTGCTCCCTACCGTCGCTACGAATTTTTTCAAGGTATCCACTTCTTTGGCGACCCCAGGAAACCTGTCATCAAGTTGTCGTTCGCTTTGCTGATGGAGGCAGAAACTCTTCCCTCTCTTTGTTCTTTGACAGAAGAAACGCTTACTTCAATATGTCTAATTCTGTTTTCAACGGCGTCTGTTTTGCCTTCCATAGCTTCAGATTTCTTTCCTATTATGCAGGTAATTTCTCTTTTCATTTCTTCTTGACCTACTTCAATCTTTTCTTGAACGGTTTTCACCTCTTCTTTTACGGATTGTTGGCCAGCTTTCATCTCTTCTTTGAATGCAGCAAAGCCTGCCGTCAATAATTATTCCTCCATCGCTGTTGTCACTGGCACTGTGTTCAAAAAAATATTCAGTATAATCAGTAGTTATTATTCAAACTACAAAGCTAAATTACAACGCAATGCAAAGCGTTATCTAAAGAGAAAGCTAATTCAGATATTGCAATGCACGCGAAGAACACAAAACAACAACAATAGCTAAGCAACTAACTAAAACGCCTTCTCTCCAGCATTTTAATAGATTTCTCGCTCCGCATTGCACGGAGAAATACAACAATTTTAATTATAATCCTACTAAAATTATCTAACTAAATACAATATTCGTAACAATATTATGATTTTTTTTTTTTTCTGTTTGGCAGCAAAATACCATTGTTAAACTACTATATGTGATAAGTAATGTATTTAGATAAACTACGAATTTTAAACTGATAAATAAAAATAGTAAAATATAATAAAAATAATTAGTAATTTGCTAGCAAACAGAGAGTTTTTTTTTTTTTTTTTTATTTTACTTTTGTCACTTTCAAGAGTTACTCGGCACGGCCCGGTGGCGCAACGGTAGCGCGTCTGACCCCCAAATCAGAAGGTTGCGTGTTCAAATCACAGCATCAGTATTTTTAATCCCTCAGTGATCAATGGGTTAACATATATTAGGTACTTTCTTTAAAACTATTAAACATTTTGCATTTACGCAGTAAATCTTTTATTCTCGCCTTATTTACATATCATTGAAATGGTACAATTAAAAATACAAGATTATTATAGGCGTTTCATAAAAATGTTATCGTTCAACTCGGCTTCCATCATAATAATCTCTCGTTGCCAGTTGGGAAAAATAAAATATTGAAAAAAATCAATGTGTTGCGTTTACACATATTTCACTTAAAGACAGTACTTGATGGATTAACCATTTGCTTTCATTAAACGTTGCAATCGTTTTGCACTGAATTTCAGAGCTAAAATTATTCCATTCTTTTTTAATCAATTCAGCTTTATCTCTTTCTTTAATTCAGCTTTTGATGAAATTCTTCATTTCATTATTTGTACCTCAATTTGAATCTAAATATATTTAACTGAATCAGCTCAGGGCAATTGTGCAAACACCTGAAACTGAGCATTTAAACCAATATACTTACTGTCATTGTCTTATTACAATACAAAGTTATCTCTAATACCTGATTTTTAATTATTTATTGTTTTCAGTTTCAGAACAGGTGCGGCACCATGCTTTTCTTTAGGTATTAAATTTTTAAAAACGCAGTTCACTTTTCTTCACCAGACAATAATTCGAATTTCTGAGCAAAAAAATTATTAACCTTGCTGTCAGCTACAAAGATCAGTTTGTTTCACTACTGTTAGAAATGCTATTTCCGAGCCTTTACTTATTCAACTGTAGGAATCTGGCAATAGAATCTTTGTTTGGAAAAAGGTTACAGTTCCGTTTTAAGATTTAGTGATGGAAGATTGCCGCTAGCCATTATGTAACTTGCTTTTCGTATTTAAACTTCTTTGTTAGTTGTAAATAAATGTTTTATCTTTAATTTTATGCACTTCGAACTTTTTGATTCTTTAAATCTTTTGGCGTCCGCGACAGGATTGTTTGGAACGAAGATAAAAAATGGATACAACTGAACGAAAAGTTCTTCGGCGATTATTTACAGTTGACGCAAATAATTTAGAAGAACTTATTTCCAAAAGAGGTGATAAAACTGAACTTAAAGCAAGATTTGAAGCATTAAAATTAAAATATGAAAGGATTAATGTTCTAAATTCCACTCACTTAGAAGAACTTCTGAAAGATAAAAATGTAACAGAAGCTAAGGTGGAAGAAGAAATGGCGAAATGCGGTGAGTACGAATTAAGATTTCTTAAGATTAAAGAAACAATTTTTCCTGAACCCGTATGTTCAAATTTTGAAAATGAATCTCAGACTGGATTCAAAACTCAGATAAAATTACCTAAGATAGAACTGACAAAATTTGACGGAGATTTAAGAAACTGGATTGGTTACTGGGGCCAGTTTTCAAAAATTCATAATGATAATTCTTTATCCAATGAAGATAAATTTGAATATTTGAGACTTAGCATGAAACCTGGGTCATCAGCTTATAAATTAATTGAAGGTTTTCCACCTTCAAACGAAAATTATGAGAAAGCTATAGAACTCTTAAAATCCAGATATGGGAAGGAAGAATTTTTAATAGAATTTTATGTACGTGAGTTATTGTCTCTAGTTCTATTAAAAGGGAAAAATATTCAAATTTCTCAACTTTATGATAAACTAGAATCACAGCTGCGTGCTCTAGAATCATTAGGGGTGACTAAAGAAAAGTATGCAGCAATGCTTTTTCCACTGGTTGAGTCAGCGATTCCAGAAAACATTTTTAAGATCTGGGAAAGATACCGTGTAACTAAAAAGGCTTCTACCAAAAATCCTGATGATTGTTTATGTGAGTTATTGGATTTTTTAAAAATAGAAGTAGAAGGAGAGGAAAGAGTAAAACTAAGAAATATTACCTTTGAATCCAATGAGCATAAATCTAGCTCACAGGTTATGTGTAAAACTAAAATGTCGAATACTATACCAAGTGCTGCAGCATTAGTTTCTTCACACAATAATAATGTAAATAAGAATGTACTGTGCATTTTTTGTAATAAATCTACACATTCTTCTCAGGACTGTGCAGCTATTATCGATTCCTCTCTGAAAGAAAGGGAACTGGTTGTCAAGAAAAAAGGTGCATGTTTTCGCTGTCTGAAACAAGGACATGTTAGTTCTAAATGTAAAGTTTTTGTGAAGTGTGCTGCATGCAAAGGAAAACATTATCCAATATTATGCCAGATATTGAATAAAGATGAAAATATTTCGAAAGAAAATACCTGTAATATGTTAACGAAGTCTCAGAAAGAGACTACTTATTTACAGACTTTACTTGTTAATGTAGTTGGTGAAAATGTTACAAAGAAAGTTAGAGTATTGTGTGATTCCGGCTCACAAAGAAGTTACATTACCAAGAAGTGTGCAAGAGAATTAGAGTTGAAACCTATAGGTGCAGTATATACTCAACAAGAATTATTTGGGGGTAACAAGAGTGCACTTACATCTCATTGTCTTTATAAGCTGTTACTGACAAGTTTGGACTCTGATTTTCAATGTGAAGTGGATGTACTTGATCAAGATCTTATCTGTAGTTATGTTCCAAAAATTAGTGATATGGCTCTTTGTACAAGTCTGAAAGAAAAGGGAATCATTTTAACAGATTTTTCAAGCAAGGATGATGATTCTGCTGACATTCAGGTATTATTTGGAGCTAATGTTTGGTCTCAAATTATTACATCTGATATTTATAACATCAACGAAAATTTAGTGGCCATAAAAACTAAATTTGGGTGGTCACTGATTGGCACGTCAAGAAGTGATAGAAACATCTCTTCAAATATTTTAGTTGCATTATTTTCCTCTCAAGATATTTCAAAGTTCTGGGAGTTGGAAAGTTTGGGAATCAAAGAATCGGGAGTACAAGTACCAAAAGGTGAAAGACATGACGAAGTTTGTAAATTCTTTGAGCAAACTGTAAAAAGAGGCGATACAGGACGATATATTGTAAAATTACCCTGGATCAAAGGCTACCCACCCCTAGAAAATAATATAGAAGCAGCAAAGAGAAGACTGCATATTACAACCCGAAAACTGAATCAGCTGGGTAAATATGAAGACTATGATTTAGTTATGCAAGATTGGCACAGAAGAGGTATAATTGAGCCAGTTCAAGATGGAGATCAAGCTTTAGAAGCATTTTATTTACCTCATCGAGCTGTCCTAAAGGAAAATAGCACAACGCCTGTAAGACCGGTGTTTGATGCATCAGCCACAGACAAAAATGGACATTCTATAAATGAATTTTTAGAAAAGGGTCCTAATTTAATAGAAGAAATACCGCTCATTCTATTTAATTTCAGACAATATCGCATTGGGTTGTCTGCTGACATTGAAAAAGCCTTTTTGCAGATTGAAATTGATGAAGCTGATCGTGATGCATTAAGATTTTTATGGTGGAATAATGATCAAATAGCCATTTTTCGTCATTGTAGAGTTGTTTTTGGAGTATCATCTAGCCCTTTCTTATTGGTTGCGTGCATAAATCATTTGCTAAAGAATGCTCCCCCTGATTTTGCAAAGACAGCTGAAAGACTTCTCGGATCCTTTTATGTAGATAACTGTTTAACGGGTGTGCAAGATATAAACGAACGAGAGGCATTTATCTCACAGGCAACTGAGTTGATGTCTTCGGCTGGGTTCAATCTTAGAGGATGGGTGAGCAATACGTCACATGAAACTGTAGAAAATGTTTTAGGACTTAAATGGTACTGTTCAACAGATGAATTAGGGTGTAATGTGCCTATGATAAACTGCTTAGGAAATTCTTTGACAAAAAGATCACTTTTATCCTCAACTCAAAAATTGTTTGATCCTATTGGTTTTACTGCTCCTACAACCTTAATTCCGAAATTATTACTTCAAAAAACATGGTCTCTAAAATTAGGATGGGATGACATTTTACCAACTGACATATGCAATGAATTTCAAAAATTCAGGCAACAACTGAGTTGCTTAGAGGAATGTAAGATACCTCGCCATGTAATCATCAACACTTCTAGTTCATTACATGTATTCTGTGATGCTAGTCAGGTTGCTTTTTCCTGTTGTGTATTCCTAAGGACGGAATTTGAAGGAAATGTTTACGTTAGACTTCTTATGGCAAAGTCTAGAGTTGCTCCATCTAAACCATTAACACTTCCACGTCTTGAACTTATGGCAACTCTAATTGGAGCTCGTCTGTATTCCTTCATCAGGAATGAGCTGAAAGAAGAGGATCTCAAGGTGTACTTCTGGACAGATTCAACCGTTGCCTTAGCCTGGATAACAAATGAGGGTCCATGGTCTGTCTTTATTGAAAATCGAGTAAAAGAAATTAAAAGGCTTAGTAAACTACAGCAGTGGAATCATGTACCAGGAAACAGGAATCCTGCAGATTTGTTATCAAGAGGTTGTCTTCCCCAACAACTCTTAAAGTCCCGATGGTGGGAGGGTCCAGAATGGTTGTATGGTGCTCCTCAGAATTGGCCTTGTAATATTTCTGTTCCCGAATCAAAAGAAGTAGAAAAGGAAAAACGAAAAACTAATCTTTGTGCAAAAAACAGTGAAACAGAAATGATAACGACATATTTGGCTAACAGATTTTCAAGTTATCCTAAAATTGTAAGAATAATTGCATGGATTCTTCGTTTGAAAGGGAAAACTCCAGGTATTTCAAGACTTCCTTATATTACTGCGGAAGAATTTTCTACTGCTGAGAAAGTAGTTTTCCGGTGTATCCAATCTGAAAGTTTTTTGGAAGAAGACAATGAGAATAGTTTGAAGACTCTTCAAGTCTATAAAGATGATCAAGGAATTCTTCGCATGAAGTCAAGAATAATAGATGAAAATAATACCACAGAATATACATATCCAGTCGTTCTTCCGTCTAAACATCCTTTAGTAGAACGGATGATAGAACACAAGCATTTGTTTCATAAACATGCTGGAACTCTTTCACTTCTTACCATTCTTCGAGAGAAGGTTTGGATTTTAAGGGGAAGGAAAACTGTAGGTTCAATTGTACGAAAATGCATTGTTTGTAAAAGAAACCATTCTAAAGCTCTCCAAGTTCCTATCCCACCTCTTCCAAAAGATCGAACACAGATGACTTCTACTTTCCAAATAACTGGCGTCGACTTAGCTGGACCACTTTTTACTCGTCGGCAACAGAAATGCTGGATTGTTATATTTACCTGTGCGGTATACAGAGCTGTTCACCTGGAACTTATCCAATCTGTAAGTAGCATTGCCTTTATACAAGCCCTAAGACGATTTATAGCTCGAAGAGGAAGAATATCAGTCATATATTCCGATAATGGTACTGCTTTCACTGGTGTAAATTCAGCTTTCAAACAGTTAGATTGGAATGAGATTCAATCAGAATGTAGTTTACAAGATATTAAGTGGAAGTTCAGTCCTCCCACTGCTCCTTGGTGGGGAGGGTTCTGGGAGCGCTTGATAAGAATATTAAAGGATCTTTTAAAGAAAAATCTCGGTCGAGCATCATTAAATTATGAGGAGCTGAACACTCTGCTATGTGAATGTGAATCTATCATGAATAACCGTCCACTGACTTACTTATCGGAGGAAGTTGATGAACTGAGTGTTTTGAAACCGTCCATGTTTTTACAAAGTCTTCCAGGCAATGAGGTAGCTGATCTAGATCACATCGAAGCAGTTACTTTGGTGAAGAGATTTAATTATCTCCAAAGTATTAGAGAGAAACTGAGAGTGCGATTTAAACGGGAATATCTTGGTCTGCTTAAGTCATCTAAAGCCAGAGACGCTGACACAGTTAAAGTAGGAGATATTGTTATAATTGGTAACGACAACAAAAGGCGACTGGATTGGCCATTAGCAAAAGTTGTTGAAGTATTTCCAGGACGAGATGGTGTTAATCGACTTATAAGAGTAAAAACAGCTAATGGGTATCTATTAAGACCTATACAGAGACTCTATCCTTTAGAAATTCATTGTAAGACTGAAGAATCTATTGAAGAAAGGGAACCTTTAATTCAGCGGTCTCAAGATTTCGAAAAGAGAAAGTTTTCCGAGGTTGAATTGGAGAAACATCCTATACAAACACGCTCTGGGAGAGTGATTCGACCGAAAGAAAGACTTGATCTTTAAGAACATTTAAACCTTCTGGATATTTGATTTTGTTAATGTTTGTAAAGCTCTCACTTTACAAAGGTGGGAGGATGTTAGAAATGCTATTTCCGGGCCTTTACTTATTCAACTGTAGGAATCTGGCAATAGAATCTTTGTTTGGAAAAAGGTTACAGTTCCGTTTTAAGATTTAGTGATGGAAGATTGCCGCTAGCCATTATGTAACTTGCTTTTCGTATTTAAACTTCTTTGTTAGTTGTAAATAAATGTTTTATCTTTAATTTTATGCACTTCGAACTTTTTTGATTCTTTAAAACTACGATAATTCTTTTAATCGCTGGTTTCTAAATAAAAGCCCGATTTTTTTTTCCAGAAAATTTTTTATAGCTAAAGATTAGATTATTTAAAAGATTATGGTATGGGCCTGATCTAGCAACTGTTATTAATGTATTAAATCTCCCTCAAATTCTGCAGAAAATTTTGCAGCACTTAAATATACATAGCTTTTTCTTTTCCCTTAGGTTAAAAAAAAAAGTTTTGTTCTTCTAAGAAAAGCATTGATAGAGAATCGCTTCTTATTTACAATTAGGTTTCTTTTTTATCTCCCTTACAGAACTAAACTAGAGTAAAAATTAAAAATTAATAGAAAAAGACACATTTGAATTTTAGCACATTTTAGCACCGTTCCTAACTGATTTTCATTTATGAAACGAAAAGTAATTAGTTTTCTAACCTCCTTTAACAAGTGTTTATAGTACCATTTAGAGCTCGACCTAACTTTGAATTTATTTGGATAATAATTTTAGACATAAAAATCAAACAAAATTTATTATACTATAATTTCGAAAGGAAAATTCACAAAAAAGGCCTTTTTTAATCCTAATTTCTCTAAGAAAAAAATAATATTCTACTCTCGGGATCTCATATGATATGCTAACAACTTGGCCACAGGGAAAACGCGAAAAGAAAAACAAAATTCATGACCCGGACGTGATTTGAACACGCAACCTTCTGATCTGGAGTCAGACGCGCTACCGTTGCGCCACCAGGCCTCAACCGCAGCTTTGACTTTTCAGATATTAAAGCATTTACAGTGTTTAGACAATTCCTTTGCAGTGATTCAAGACCTTAGCGGATTTTACCTCCCCCCGCACATACACAGCTAATTAATTTTTATTTATTCATTCAGCTGTTAGATTATAATTTGCATAAATTAAGAAATAGATTAGATATATTAGTTTAAAAATACAATTAAAAATTTATAACCTGTGCATACAAATAACTAGATACGTATCGTGTTAATATTGTGTACGCTATATATCACTAAACTCTTTCTTCAGATGCTTTCTTGCTTTAACCACAAACATCTAGACAATCTTTAGACATTATTGGAATTTTGAACAGAAAAATGAAATAAAAAGAGCTATTCATTAGAGATATTACTTTTTAAATAAAATAGAACAGAGAAATATCTTTAAGGTTTGAGCAAATATTTTTTTTTTGGCTTCTAATGTGCTCAGCCCTTATGCACAACATGGTAAGAGAGGGATGCCCCGTGGAGGTCTTTACAAGGGAGACTGGCTCGTATCCACGTTACATCTCCTCGTCAATTCTACTTCGTATGGAGAAATCTCTTCTTCGGACTCCCTCATATGTCAGGCCCAGTCGGGATTCTCTGAGGATACTGGCAAGGGCAAGAACGAATTATCCTTCTCAATGAGAGGAAAAACACCCAAGCATCAAAGCTTCAAAGCATCATCCACGTTACACTTAGGGAAAACCACGAAAACGTCCACGCAGCCAGCCCGTTTGCCGGGACTCGAACCCCGGACGCGTAATGGCAAACCGCACATTGAGTTGATCAATGTTAACGAATTTCGCTTACTGCGCATGCTCAATAGTGTACCGTTATCGTGGGAGAAAATACTGCCGAATAAAAATAAACAACTCTACACAAGGCTGTTCGTCATGTAGGCCTTAGCGTCTCTTTAGGATTGCAATACTATAGGCACTTTTTTAGTGCTTATTGCACTTGCTTCTGTTTCATTTCATTTTGGTTTATTTTGTTCATAAACATGACATTTAGTATCAGTTATTTGTAATAATTTATTTGGCTTTAAGTTGGTAATTTAAACTAGATATATTCCTTAAGTTGTTAAAGTATTTATGAATGGAACGCATGGTAAATAGTCGATTGCTTTTATTCCTCAGAAGTACAATCAATAAACAATATCATGTAATGCTTCCTGTTTTGTAATCCTTCTTAAACGAAAATTTGGGAAGTTTATAATTGATATTTATACCCATGTAATGAAGCAACGTGCAACCTAACAAGTTTTAAACCCTCGAACTGTTTACGTCCAGATAACAGAACATCAACCATATACCATATTTATCTTCTTTTAAAATTAAGTCGTAATTGCGCCAAATTCTCTTCTGGGCATGCGCAGTGTGGATAATTCGTTTAACATTGTTCAACTGAACGTGCGGTCTGCCATTACGCCCCCCGGACCGAAGTACCAGTGTTCAGCCTCTTTTTACCGCTCGGCTGCTGGTAGGTTTGAGTATAAGACTTGATCGCAAATGTTGAATAATAAGCTATTTCTATTAGTACGTATTTTTTAATAGTAATACTCCGAAATTTTTTTACCTTAAGTACATAGACCTACAATGGCTCGTATTGTTTTTTCGGACACTTGTATTTTTCTTTTTTATTGCAAATATCAGTTACTAAATTCTGGGGAAATAACTTTTCTCCCCTTCTTTACTCATTTTCTATTGATCACCTTTTTTAAACGTCTTTCTATTGGAAAGTGTGATTAAAATCGTTTGGGTAAAAAAAATAATTATTAAATAAATAAATTTCTCAAAAAGCTTTGCAAATGAGCTCACATAAGAATTTCGAGACAGTTCTATGATAAGAAAACATTTAGGGCTGCATGTTTAGGATGGTTATACCGATAGACGGAAGCCAAACGTCTCCAAACCATTATACCTCCACTCTCACCCTCATGCTTAATAGTAGAGAATAAGTTTTTCGGATTCAAATTTTTATTCGTTTTCTGCGTACAGCAATTTGTCTATCGGACCTAAACGTAATAAATTGTTACTCGTTCGCAAATAAAACATTGTTTTGATATGATAAATCTTTGCTTACCATGCATTTTGCGAACACCAGGTGTATTTACTCTGTTTTCATGTTGACAAACAATTCATTCTCGCTGATCGTCCACCGCATCCAAATGCCCTAACGATTGTTTCAACAGTTTTATGATCAACTTTGCAAAATGGTTTAGGATTAACTTTCAGATTCTTCTAAATCCGCTGTCAGCTTCACAGTATTGATAACTGGGCGTTGTTTGATTTTTTGTCTAATAAATCACCGACATCTTCGTATTAGCTTGGAACGTGGTCCAAACTTCAATTCATTTTCAACAATTCCAAGCAATTTCCATCGTTTTACAACATAAAAGATAGTTGAGCGCTTTCCATGAAATATTTTTTGGATATTCCAAGTAAATACTTTTACAATTTTTCAAATGGTGACTAGATAAATTTCTAACAGAATTTGTCGTTAGTTTGTTTACATCCTCCCGCGTTAACTTCAGATATGGAAATCGTAATATATTTTTCTAAACAAATATCAATTTCCAAATGCACACCACAATTCTTATGATGCTATTTTCCTTTAAACCCAAAAATCTGATGTGTACACCACATGACTTCCATCTACAGAATATTAAATTATACGCACATTTTTCTGGATCTGATTTAAACTTATTGCTTTGATTTAAATCTATTTTGTCGATAACGCATAAACTGAAATAGAATAAATACACTCTTTAAAATTCACTAAATTTTCTTCCCATAATAGCGCTCTGGCGCTAGGTTGACTTAAAACCGTTACATCTCATTCCTTTTGTAATTCAAAATGCACAAAAATTATATCATCTGAAGAATTATCTAATCCTTGCCACAATTTCTATTCAAAAACTATAATAAATCTAAAACGATGTCTAAAAGAAATTAAACAAGTAAAAAAGAAACAGTTTTTCACAGACTATTCAGCGCCGCTTACTTAATGCGCATGTGCTACTCCTAAACATTCCTCTGTCCGACACAAACTGGCGACAATATTTGCTGCTAATACGAAACACTTATTTCCTCGAATTTCATTAGAGATATATTTCTCATTCGGTTAATTCTGTTTTCAGTTCGCAACAAGGCAAAAATACATAAAACCTCAAAATACCTTCATTAAAAATTGTAAAATACAAGAAAAAATAAATAAATAAAAAATCAAATACAATTAAAATAATAATAATAAAAAATTCACAATTAAAATTAGAATTTCTAAGCAAAAACAAGCAATTCAGTCAGTAGGCAACAAGGCAGATTTTTCGGTGCACAAAATTGAGTTTAATTTTGGTCCCACTCGGCAAAAAGACACTGAAGGTGCAGAAACTGAATTCACTATTCTGATAAGCTTCCAATGTAAACAAATATGCCTGCTATGGTAAACAAAAATTAGGCTTAGCGGCACTTAAATAACGTTTAAATTCTTGATAGTTCTACAGGTATTGAATTCACATTTAACTAACGGCATGAAAGCCTCAACCGGAAGATAAGAACAGCATAATTCAATCATTTTTAAAAGCAAAATATGCTAAATTTACCAACATATAATATAAGAGTAAAGAAAACTGAGCTTACGGAGAAGAGTAACATAGTGGCTGTGTGTATATATATATATATACATTTGGTGCGGCCGATTGCAAGCAAAAAGGGTGATGCACAACTACATAATATAGCAGTACTATAAACATAATTTCAACGTCCTGAGACTACTCGTTTTTGAGTTATACGAGATGCATGCATGCATACATACGTGAAAAGATATTTTTAAGCAAAATGTTTTTTTAAAAAAAAGGTAAAGAGGGAGTTTAATATGCTCCTTTACAGTTAATTTTCCTGTGAAGATCCTAATCATTTAGAATCTTGAATAAAGTCGCACACTAATATAGTACAAGAAAACATTGGACAATATGGAAAACACTGAAAGTATCATAAAAATGTAAAATATTTTTTAAAAAATGATATTGATATGCTAAGTTCAACGCTTCAAACAGAACTTATCAAAGAAAAAGTGTTTTGAAGTTGATCAATGAGTTTCGAATATAGGTTTCGTTCCTCTGAGACATTTGAGAGTTAAGCGCGAAATATTCAAAATAATTTCTCAATTTGGAATTCATCTCTTAGAGTCTCTCAAATGTTCAGATCTTTTCCCTACCACATTCGCAACTCTTAAAAAGGAATATGAATTCTTATAAACACAGGAACTCAAAAAACCAAAAAAGATGAGAAGCAAAATTCAAAATTATATACATACAAAAACGTAAACTAAGATTGAATGGGAAATGAAAATATACAACATCGCAACTAATAATAAAAGGTAAAAGAGGATATGTAATCATTTACAGTAAGAGAATTCCTGAAATAAAAACCTTCAGGTAAGGTCTATATATAAAACCTAAAAAAGGGGCGGTTCGAATGTGTGAAATATTAGCTTTAATTCAAACGATGTAAAAAATTAAATGCTGTTAGGAGATAAACAGAGAAAAATATTCCTTTGAAATCGAAACGATTCAGTTAATTGTCGTTGGTATGGAGAAAACCTATTTAAATTGGAGTATAAAATAGCATAGATGTTCCTTTAAAAAGCAGATATAAATATCGAAAAAATAAAAGTCTTAAAGTAAAAACTTCTATGATAAAGTGAATAAACTCATAAACTCAAGAAGCAACCAGCTAGAAAAATTAAAAAGAAATTAATAAAGAATAAAGTGTCAGAGATGTTCCAAAAAT
>KK112986.1:72980-98998 GCA_000611955.2 Stegodyphus mimosarum | reverse complement strand
AATAAAAAAAAAAATAAAGTATAATATATAAAATAATGAAAAAATATAGTATAAAAATTTGAAATATTAGGTGGGTTAAGAAAAGTGTGTTGCGTAATTTTTTAGTCAGTAAAATAGGATTTTATAAATATGTTTCCTTTGCAATAATTTGCTAGCATTAATTTATACTTGACTTGATAGATTGATTTAAGACTTGACGGGCTAAGTAAGTATAATAAATAAAGGTAATTCTCTTGCGAATTATTAACACAGGTCCAGCTATTAGTACTGTAAATGTAAGTATAGTGCTTTACTCTCGATTACCTCATGCAAATCGGTCATAATTTTCGCTTCTGACTTAGCTGACTAGGGCAGGAAACAAAAAGATTCTAGCAGAGCGTGGTTTCGATCCACGGACCTCTGGGTTATGGGCCCAGCACGCTTCCACTGCGCCACTCTGCTACGAAACCAAACGTAAAACCTACACTACTTCTGAAGATTTTCTTTGTTCGAACTGAGTAGCCTGTACATCTGTTTAAAGTAAAATCCAGTAATCAGTCGTGACTTTAGTAATATCTGGCTATCGGATTCAAACTTCACGGAACCGCAAAAAAGTTTTTTTTTTTTTCATGCTATTGAATATGCCAAGTCATGTTTAAGAAAGAAACTTGCACGTAGTAATTCTACAAGTATATTTAGTGAGTGAAACTATTAGTAAAATATTAAATTTATTAATAGTTATATTACATTTAACCAATTTTTGCTTTATAGTCATCATTAATGTATATTCTTTTCAAATAAGTTAACAGTCTTTTCAAATAGATTCGAAAATGTGCACTTGCTTCATAGATTCACGCTTTTTTCCCACCTGAAAACGAATAGCTATATTCTAGCAAATTCTTTTCTTGTTGAAACTGCTTTTAGCTTTTTCTGTTGTCGAGAGATTTTGTTCAGAGTTAGTACAAAGTGGATTTCGGCCCGCTTACCAATTCAAAAATAGCCCCTTTCAGATTTTTAGCCCAAAGGGGCGTTAAACACAAAGGGTTATTAGTCTCAAAACGGCATTTTGCGTCGTTTAACTTTCTGTGTTGGTTCATCATGATAACTTCCACGCAGCCAGTCTACTAACCGAAATTCGAAAACTGGTCGAACTACCAGTATTCAGCGGTTTTACCCCTTCGCCAGTGATAGACGCTGAAGTCTTGGACAAAAATCTTTAATATATAAAGGAACTTTCTGATTGCTTATCCTATGGATCTTTTCTTTATCAAAATCTGGCATGATCGTGCTATAGCTCAATATAATTATACGACTGTCACAAAAAAAAAGGCTCCTTCCCTTCAAAAGGTTGTCTCAAAAATATGCATGTAAGAAATTTAACAAAATTTCACAATTTTCATGCAGTTTGTGTATTTCTTTCTTTCTTTCTTTTTTTTTTTTTTTTTTTTTTTTTTTTTGTCATAAGTACACTCACTTCCAAAAGTTAAGCACGAAGAGGAAAATGCTAATTTCCGGAAGGCAATCTGAATTGAAGAGCATGCAATTCGCTGCAGAGGTAGATGGAAGTATGCAAATATGTTAAGTAACAGCCAATCGCGCTTTCGTGTCAAGAAATATGCAAGAAAGGCAGCTTTATAAGAAGCCAGCTTTATGAAGGGTTACAGAAGTTGATTTGTAAGTGCTGATAGGTCTTTAAAACTTTCGTACAATTTGTTTTCAAGACATACGTGTTTCTATGACTTCCAAAAGAGGAATGGAAGATTCTGAGCGCTGGCATGCTCTGGGGTGCATTGAAGCAGGACATCATAGATGCTGCTTTTTTCTTCGGCGTTCATAATTCTGTAATTTCACGTTTATGGAAACAATTCCAAACCACACAAACAGTTGTCCGAAGGCCAGTAGCCGGTAGCCCAAGGGTTACAACCCCCGCGGAAGATCGATATTTTGCTATTGTAGCCAAGCGGAATCGCAGAGCGACCTTCACACGTGTGAGATCTACGGTTACAGCGGCCATTGGTAAGCGATATCTGCAGCTACTGTACGCCGAAGATTACATATGTGTGAACTGTACGCCCGGGTACCTCGAGTTTGTGTTTCTCTCTCCGTCCAATCAAGAGAGGCACGATTACAGTGGTGCTGGGAACATGTCAATTGGAATGTGTCTGACTGGGGCAATGTCATGTTTTAGTCATGTTACATGAGTCAAGATTTGCTGTGGAGCCAGATGGCAAGCGTATAAGGACATGGCATGAACAACGAACACGCAATCAGTCCCAAAACGTCACAGAACATCACGCATTCCGACGCGGAAGCATTATGGTGCGGACAGGGATTTCATTAGGATACCGCACCGACCTTCACATCTTTAAAATGGGTTCTTTGACGGCTGTCCGGTATCGAGATGAAGTCCTAGAACCCATTGTGATATTGGACGCTGCAGCAGTTGGCCCTACTTTTGTTTTAATGGACGATAACGCACGTCCCCATAGAGCTGACATCGTCGTTGACTACCTGGAGAGTTAAGGGATTGTGTGGCTAGCATATTCGCCCGACCTTAATCCCATTGAAAATCTTTGCAATGCTCTCGGCCGTGCTGTATCTTCACGTTTCCCGCCTCCAGCCACTCTTATTGAGCTGGAAACTGCTCTATAAGAAGAATGGCGATTGTTTAATTCTGCGGTGGTTGACCACCTAATTGAAAGCATGTTCACAAGGTGTAAACTTTGTATACAGATGAGGGGGGATCACATATCCTATTAATGTCCTTTTTTTTTCATTTTATGCTGTTTATTTTCACTTTATACATAATTCTGTTTAAGTCTCCAGTATGTCATTATCTGATAACTTACAAAAAATTTAATATTGTTTTCATTTCTGTATTTAAGTATTGATTTTGTTTTATGCATAAATATATATGCTACTTTCCTGCCGAATTTTGTGTGAATCAAAGCAGTATTTGCTGATTTTTTTTTTTTTTTTTTTTCATTTTACATCTTGATGCACTTTTGGAAGTGAGTGTATTTTTATCACAAAATAAAATCATGTAAGGCCTGTTTGTTCATTAAAGGAAACAAATTTTATCAAGTAATAAAATAGTTTGTTAAAGTATAAATAGTAGTACATGTGTTCGTATTTTTAAAATTTCAAATAAATAATTTCATAAAAGCTTGTGGAAAGAAAAATCAGCATGATTTAAAATTAGTCTCTATAATAACCAAATTTTTTACCATCCGTGGTGATTATGGTTCAAATTATCTGGATTAGTTGAGATTCTACTGAAAAGTAAATTAAAAGAACAAATTATTATCATTAACAGTGTAGTATAGCATATCGACCAAGATGACTATGGTTCTAGGTCGAGCCATGCAGAAGTCAATGTCATCCCGATGGAAATTTTATTGAAAAAAAAATATATATAAATATGTAAAGAAAAATAATAAAATAGATACGCAAAACAGTATAAAAAATTATTTGCATAGATTTTGCAGTATTTTACAGCAATTATTATTAACAAATGCGTTTATTCCTTTTAAATCCTAAAACAGGCTTATACAAATAAAGACTGATTGAAAGGGAAAGGTAAATTAAGGATTTTATGCTTTGTCGAATGGCAGTATTTGCAAAGTTTCTTGGGAGTTAAATAAAAATCCAATGCTTCGCATAATAGCAGCATTTGCCAACTCACATGGATTTTAAATGCATAGTAGTCTAACTTAATTTTATTTAACGGCTAGATTTAGATAATGTGCAAATTTGATTTTAATGCAAATTAATTAAAATATAATTTAAGTATCACGAATTGGATTTAAATAAAGTTGTTCGTAGTGTTCAAATTTAATTGAATGTCATATCGTTAAGATCCAAAAATGTTAGACTACTTCAAGGGTGTGTATCTAACTCCAGAAAAAGCGCAGAACATTAAAACAGAAGTGAGAGATCTCAAAAAGTTTCTGTCATTCACTTTCTGGTATGGATAAGAGTTCTCTGAATTTAAGAATGAAATTAAGAAAACTTAAATCTTTTACAAAAACAACAAAATAGTTAACGATGCAAAGAGTTAATAACGACCATAAAAATGTAAAAGATTAAAATTTTTTAAACTGCACACGCATAGAATACTTTAGAACAACATGGATTCATAAGCAAACGATTAACGAGATTTTAAGCATTTACAAAAAAGTTTCAATTTTAAAAACTGTATCGAAGTTTGCCCATGAGATCTTAGCCTGTGGCCAAAATGCACGATAAAAGAGGAAAAAAAGAATTTTGGCATTCTTGCAGGTTGAATCCTGTTATTCAGCTAGAAGAACACTGATATAGATGTCCTTAACTAATGCCCCAAAAGTTGCCTTGAAGAAAAACTGGAAAAGATGATAACTGGCACTTTTCCTTTCACTGAGCGCTAGAAAACAAGAAAACATTTGATTGTCTGACGAGAGAGGTCCTTTTTTTCAATCAGTAAAAAAGCGCTTTTGTCTGCCGTTCTGTAGTACACCTTTTCCACGCCATTTTGCTCACGATGCCCCAAATGAAAACACAAATTTCCAAATGATGTAAGTAAAAACAACATAACTTTTTTCTTCTTTTGTTTCAGATTAATCTTTTTTTTTTTTTTTGTAATTATTTTTTTGTGAACCAAATGATTTTTTTTCCCCTCTCTTGTTCAACAACATCTTCCCACTATCGGCCAAGATTTCACAGATTTTTTCCCCGCCATTGAAAGAAAATAAGAGAGGCGAAAGTCCGTAACGCGAAGAACATCCCGATAAGGTCTGCGTAGAAAGAAAAATTTAAAGAACGAAGGGGAAAAACAAGGGCTTAGGCGAACAGGAGATTGTTTGATGCGCACGTGTTTGCTTGGGCAACGATGAGTGAAGCGAGATTCTCAGTTCCATCTCTAGTGACAAATGGTCTGCAGCTGTGCAAGTAAAAGCCCCGCAACGTTTTCTTTTAAGCCTTATTTCAACCTTTCTCCCCTTTCCTTCTTATTTTCTGTGTTTATTCTTCTAGCTACGCTTGCACGCACTGGTAACTACCAACAACGCTGGGTCGAAATGGCAGGCCATTCAGCGTGAACCGTACTACCTCTGAATTCCTGTTTAATTCTGAGGTGCCAATAAATTTTCCCAACTCGCGCGTCTCGGTTTTCAATTCTTGGGAATTGTTTCGACTCACGTCGTATTTTTTGTTTCTCTTTTACTTAATATCCTACGTTTGTGGGACTTTCTTGAATAAAATAAAGTACCTGTCTGCTGCGCGGATTCTTCCGCTGCCGGAATTCGGATTGTTTTTCCTATTCACAAAAGAGGGTAATATTTTATGTACAGGCACTTAAAGTTTCTGGCAATGACTCACCGTCATACAGGAGTATGATTGTCCATACTCCTGTAAAACACGATTTCAACCATGGCTCAGCTGTTTCTTACTAAGAATTGTTCATAAATGTGCAAGAAGGGTGAACTGAATTACTGTGTCAAAAAAAATTTACATGTTGTTGCTTGTTACCGGTTCTTGGATATATCCTTAATAATTATGCCAAACGAACAGGCAGAAAGTGAAACTTTATTTGAAATAAATAGCAGCTGTATATCAACGTAAATAGCCCAAGGATAAAAAAACAGAGACAATAAAATTCGCTCACAGGAATAATTATTTAACAAGATGCTCTCTAACGAACACTCGCAGACAGTTAACTAAGGAAGTACTACTGAACTACTATGCGTGCAAATTACAACCCTCTGTCCAGAAAGTTCGGTGAATACATCTATACTTACAATGGATTGTTGTCTGACATAAAACAGCTGTTATTGTCTTTCGAAGGGTAGGATACGAACTGCGCGAAATTTAATTAACGACCTCTTTTCTCATCTAATAAGAAGACCATTTGCAAGTGCTCTACAACTAACAATAGTCAGCTTTTCCATCCCCCACCTTTCCCCCCCGGGGGTCGACGTAGAGAAAACTCTGCGAAGCTACTGGATAGGATCTGTACCTAGGCAGTCTCGGCCATGGGGGTATACAAATTATGAACCTAGTGGTTCTGGGAGCTCCGAAAAGGTCATTTATTGGCCGGCCCGGGGTTCGGCATGTCTTAGAGCAGGGTGGTTCTGGTAGCCCGGGGGTAACTCCCTGGGTTTGCTGGGTAATGTCCCCCTGCGACGGGGTCGCCCGAGCGCCTGTTGGGTAGCAAATGACGACCAGTGACGCCCCAAATAGGGTGCGTTGCGCCGACCCCTCAAGGTTCCGGGAAAGCGGTTGAACCTCGGCCTCGGTTCTGCGGGGGGAAGGACCCGTAGTGCAATTAAGTTTGCGGAATTGGGAAGCCATATTGTTTGTTATCCCCCACCTTGTATATCTCTTTTACTTAATATCCTACGCTTGGGTTGAATATCATGGGTTGAACACAACAAAAGTAACCCACGAACTGCGCGACTTTTTCTTGTCCCCTCTTTCTAAGAATCTGAATTTCCAAGAAGATGGTTGCTACAAAAAGTCATTTATCCCCATAAAAGAGACATTTTATTGAGGCTACAAGCCTGTATTTTCTTTTATCAGATATTGAAAAAACTGTGGATTCAAAACAAATATTAAATTAAAATCTGGCATGTGCTAAAGTAAAAATGAATTTCTTTTACATTCCTTTTGTAATTTTATAATGCTTAAAAGAATAATGAGCTAGATCTTGTATATTTTCTACAGGAATTCGAAAATTTCGAGTTCTAGATTTTAGCTGCTGATATACATATAATACATGTGTGTGTCTCTCTCTCTATATATATATATATATAAATTTTGAATAATAATACTGATAGATTAATGACATACATAAAAATTACACGCAATCAACCTTTCAGATATTGGTTTTGTAGCACATCTTAAATTAGTTTTCTTGTCTAGATAAATATTAATAAATCTGCTTAGACAGTAGAATGGTTTTAAATTTCAAATTTACAATTTTTGATTAATTGTTCTAATTTAATTTAAAAATTTCTCTCTATTAAATCTAAAAATTAGATTTCTTAAGCGATTCTAAATTCACACCAATGTTATTGTAATATATGATTTATTAAGCTTTCCATTTTCAATCATTGAAGTTATTTTAAAGCTATTTAACATTCTTACAAATTCTATGTTTTAATTTTAGAAACGTATAAATATTTATTCTGTTTTCCAATTACTCCATTCAATTACTATCTATATAATAATACTTTGACATACATTTAATTTCTAGAATACATTTAATTATTAATAATTGATAATTATGAGCATCTGCGGCATTTTCATTAATAATAGAAAAAATTCGAATTCCCTTATATTTATATCTTGGAGTTTTTAATTTCCTCTTAATCCATTCCTTTTTCATACATTGTTTTGTATTGTACTCAGGTTTTCATGTATCTAGAAATTTGTATATTTTTGTGTTGTATTTATGCCAGTTTATATTTAAATGATAATTTTTATAAATCATAACTCTAGCATAGAAATGTTTCTTACACCTTGATACAGATTCATCTTAAGTATGCAGGTTGTTTTCCAGTCCAGTTTCAGGCTTAATTATTTGTAAAATTAATTATTTGAAATGATTTATAAAGAAAGATGATCATTAAATACCCCTAATAATATTTCTAAATGTTGCAATTTAGAATACAACTAGTTCACGTGACTTATAATATTTTTTATACATTTATAATTTTTTTAAAAATTTTCAGCAATATTGGAATTAACAGCAGATACTCATAATGTTATACATTTAGATTTAAATACACTTAAATTACCATTGCCTTCTTCGTTGAGGCTTTTATGTTATATTCCTAGTATTCCGTAATGGCATACAGAGAAGTTTAACTCATTCACCAAACATGTCAATCTGTAATTCAGCATACTTTTGTGTTTATTAGTGCTGCATCTTCTATTTTCTTTCATATACTGTTCAACACGTAGCATCTCGTCAGTCTAGTTTCAAAAGTTCTTACGATCAAGCGGTAAAGTCACTAATTATTGGTAGTTCGACTCAAGTTTCGAACCCCAGAGATACTCAGCTCTTTCTTTCTCTGTACATATTTACTGTGGAAAAATGTATTGTAACCATTTCAGTTTATGAAGTAAAAATATTTTTTTAAATTTATTCTTTAAAAATATTGCAAAACTTTTCGCCTTAGTATAGCTCTTTACAAATCCCTTTAATAAGAAAAACTAAGCAAAGAAATTAACTCGATTTCTGTGATTGATAGCTTGGTGCAAGTTATATGTAGCTGTTTCCAAAAACATAGAATTTATACGTTTATTAATAAATTATGGATTATTTCTACATTAAATTTGCTTAATATGTTTAATACAGAATTTTCCTTTCTTACGGAAAGCGTTTATGGCTTAAGCTTTACATTAAGATAATGAGTCTCATTCGTCAAAAACATACTGAAGGTGAAGAAACCGACTTAATTTACTATTCTAATAAAAGTTTTCAAATGTAAACAAATGGGGACACGTTAATCTCATAATAACAGAAAGAGAATAACATAATTCAATCAATTTTAAAGCAAAAATGCAGTGGTTTATCCATATATAAGAATAAATAAAAACTGAGCTCAGAGGCAGGTAACAGAGTGGGCACATGTGTGTGTGTGTATATATATATATACTTTTGATGCGACTCATTGCAACCAGAAAGGGAGATGCACAACTACATGTTATAGCAGTCCCATATACTTAATTTCAACATCCTGAGGTTAGTCATTTTGGATTTATGCAAGATACATACGTACGTACCTACAGACGTCGCGAAAGAAAATCTCTTCTGAATCCGTCTTAAATCTATTTTTCGATCCGTTTTGGGAAAAGCGTCCTTTTTTCTGTCCGTACGTACAG
Organism: Stegodyphus mimosarum; assembly: GCA_000611955.2. Classification (NCBI taxonomy): domain Eukaryota; kingdom Metazoa; phylum Arthropoda; class Arachnida; order Araneae; family Eresidae; genus Stegodyphus; species Stegodyphus mimosarum. The sequence goes on along the minus strand of KK112986.1, from coordinate 90,154 downwards.
ATTCTACGCAAAAAACATCTTTAAATGGATTCGACAGCGGTCAAAATGGATGTTTTCTTTGAAATATGGCATTCGAAAATTTTCGCGATTACGATACTTCCTTTACTTGGTACAGGGAAGCAAAAACTGATCAAAATTCGTTTTTGAAAATTTCTGTGATTTCACAAAATATTCATGATAAGTAAATTAGTTATTTGATTAATATTATGAACTACTAGTATTATTGTAATTATTACAATAGTAATAGTACTAGTATATCATGCTTGCTAACCGTACGATTCTACAAAGAAGAAATGCTAAACTTCCCATGCCCTCTTTTAATAGGGTAGCTGATCCTAGTAGTGAAAAATGTTTAAAAACTGCGAATTATTATTATTAAATTTCAAATTATATTCTATCATGTTTGAAAAAGTTCTGAATTAAAACGACCTGCTAGTGTTATTTAGAATATGTAACAATTTCCCTCTTGGCGACTATTGGCTTCGGAAAGTAAAACTGTAACCTTCGGCTTTTTGAAAGGAAGATGGCTTTTTCGGAAAGTGTGAAGACCTCCTGTAGCGTTCTAAGGGGAGAGGAAAACTTTTGCTTTATGTGGTCGTTAAATTTCCCGGCAGGAAAGGGGGAAGAAATTTTGATTCGCGCAGTTGGAGTACACCCCTTTCGAAGTAATCCCCCTGTTGGTGGTAATCGACATCTGGGAATGGCTGCACAAGTCCTGGAAATTACTGGCATAGTCGCCCTTAAAGATGGCCTTCAGCTGGGTCGTATCATTACTTTGGATGTACTACTAAATGCCAGAAAACCTGTGGCCTTTCAGGGTTGATTTCAAGTTCGGGAACAAGAAAAGTCCAGGGAAGACAAATCTGAGGAGTAGATGGGTGATTCAAGGACAGAACTCATTTGTTGACCAGAAACCATTGCACCAGAAAGACAGTATGTGGTCGGGCCAAAGAATATGTACTGTTAAGAAGGAAAACTTCACAGAAGCAGAAGTGGCTCCCTTCCAACGAAAAGGGAAACAACTACGCATGCGTGAAATATCTGTCGCCAAAAAGCGCCAAAGCTCGAAGCTGAATGTTGAAGTTGGTTTGGACAGGTTCGACCGTTACGTTTAGCAAGAGTTTAAACAAAGAATAGGTTCTTTGGTTTCAAGTAGCGATATGGGCAATGGAAGTTCAACAGCCAGTGAAAGTGAAACTTCACCTAATATTTCATCATTTCCGAGTTTAAATTATCGCGACAAGTCAAAGAACGATTCATCTTTACACGTGTTCCTCAATTTCCTATACACGTCGCGGAGAGGGAAAATGTGGGCTAGGTATCAAAGAACCGGCACATCACAGAGTGGAAATTCCCGCCAACAGATTCCGTCGCCAAATCCCTTGGCGAATGTTCCCTTTTCTTTGTAGCGGCGTTGCAGACAAAGTGGTTTACATTACGTCTATGGAACCTTTCCTTCTTTACATAGAGGTTCTTTGGTCGGGCATTGTCGTGGAGCAGGGTACAGTTGCCTTGCTTGGCGTACTAGGGCGTACCTGCTTGATGCCTTGCAGCAGACGTTCCAGTATTTCCCCGAATGTAACACTCTCCTTCGGGTTCATGCCCCAGGCGCCAGGTTTCGTCACTTGTGACGATGGTTTCAATCCGCCATGTCAATGAGGTCTGCAGAGGAATCAAGTTCTTCGCACTCATACAACTTAACAATTAAACTTGGGTTTACACGCCAAGCTCTTCTGGCTTAACAGAAATACGTAACGATGAACAAATTCAAAATGTGGTATATTAGCCTAACGGCTCACAGGATAATTTAACGCGCAGGCAAGGCTCTGGTTTGTAGAAAACAAGCGAGACCCAGCCAAATGGCTAGAAGCAATTAACGCCACTAAATCAAGTCGCTAATAATCACAGCGCAACGTGGCTTGGAATAGACAGATACTCTTTAAAACTAACTTCCGAAACTCTTGCTTGAATAGCACTTCTTTCTACCTTAATTTGAATAAACGTTCGCTGTCTCATTTACATTCTGGCATGAAAAGCGTGGATTAAAAGAGAATAATAGGGAAGTGCTAACGTAAAATGAACTATTAGTTAAAAATAAATGTCCTGCCAGGTAGGTTTCCTGTTTGAAAATTCCATTAAATCAACCATGAGTTTAATGTCGCAGCCTTTTAACTAGTCTTACCTGACTTCGTCACTCTATGGTTCTCGATCATCGATGTTGAAGAGGTAACTTGTCGGGCGACCAGATTCAGCAGCTCGTGTTTCTTTTTGACCCTTGTACGATACCTTCAACTTTCTGAGCAGGGTCTTCCAGACAACACGTCGGCGTTTCAGGTGAGGATCCCATTTGATGAGGATAGCTACGTCCTCAGAGGCTGAATGGTATCATCTTCAAATCGGACTTCAAGGTATCAACTTCTTTAGCAGAAACCCTGTCATTAATATGTTGTTTGATTTGTTTTTGTACAGCAGAAACTCTTCCTTCGATTCGTTGCTCCACAACAGAAACTCTGTCTTTGTGAGAAAAAATTATTTTAGTAAGTATGTATTTTAATAAAAAATGTTTTATTTATATTGAAATGTATCGTTATTTAGCTGTCAACTGTTTCATATTATGTTTTAATGAATATCTCTTTACCTTTCTCTTACTGCTTAAGTCTTAATAAGGTATCATAAGAATACTCTTTTTATCCGTATACTTCTTATGGGAAATAATTTGTTAGTCAGGTTTTATACTAAAATACAAGATTTCACATTTCGTGGAAATATGCATAAAGTTTTACTTTTCGTATTGTTCTTAGTGGGCATGTGGGTCTTGGGTATTTAATTGTATTTTCCACTAATAATGCTTGTGACTAATCTAATAATATGTATCATAAATCCGCTTATCTTTTAAAATTTCTAATTTAAATTTAATTAAAGTTAGTTGAATCAATATTGACTGTATCTAAAATGTTGATTGTACTTCACAATGATTCGTGGTTCTTATGTGTATAGTGACAAGGCTAGATAAAGTGAACATCAGGTTTTTCCGACTGATAGCAAATCTGAAGCCGATAAGAATATCCTAAGACTCATTTTTAGGTAAATAAGTTGTTCTTTGTTGGAATTCTGGGAAAAAAAAGCTTAAATTTGGTAAAGTTTCTATCTTCATTTTGGATAAAATAGTAAATAATCTACAGTGGAGCATGCTTATTTTGTATTAAGTTCTTAAAATTAGGAAAATAGTTCTAAGATAGTTATTCTGTACTGAGGAAATAATGCAGGAAAAGTTGGATGATTTAGATAGCCTTTGGAGTTTTTCTCTTGGAAAACAGCAATATTTAGCAACAATAATTAAATTACATTTCTCAAAAATGCATAGAAAGTTCCTATAATGCGAACATATACGTACAAATATAAGAAAATATTATAATTATTTGGGTGTAATTTTGCATTGAAAGGGGATTATTCCTCATTAAATGTGTCTTAGTAAAGAATAGTTAACTTACATGATGAGAATTTTATGAAGAAATTTCTGTATTCGGGGCAGATGGAGGTAAAAATATTCAGAAATATAGCGGAGACTTGGGTAAAGTGTCTCTTACTGTTTCTTTCTTTGGTTCCTTGCGTAACTATATGTATATTGGTAAGGATATATGATGTGTAAAAGTATGGCAGGTGTTTCATAAGATTTCTTTCATAAGAAAATAACTTGGTAAATAAATTAATGAAAACTGACATTTCGCTAATTTTACTTGAAAGTTGTCTATGAAGGCAGAAATACTCGTACTTGGTGCAGAAAAAAGGTGATAAATTTAGCATAGTCGGGGCATTTAAAGTGATGTAGGATGCAATGAATTAGCAAAAACATACCGAATTAAAAGGTATGAAACGTCTAAAACAATATGAAAGATTTCTGTATGTATATATGAAGCAGTGAAAAAGGTTCTGAAATTATAGATGAAAATTGGGAATTCATTCTAAAAATTCGCAATCTATCAAGTTAGCTTAATAGCAATCTAGGTTCAAAACTGAACATTGGTAATACTGAAGAGCTTAAATGCATGTATTCAGATATAAATGATGTAAAAACTTTAAGGAAATACATGAATACTCAGGAAAGGTTAAAGTCTGAAAATGCGAATGAAGAAAAATATTAGAATCAGTCATGGTAAGACTGCTATAAAACAAGAAATTGTACAGTTGGCAAATTAAAACAGTACTATAAAATATAGAGTAAGTAAAGGCTATTCAATGAATTGGGTACAAATAGCAGTTAAAGGTTGTAAAATAAAATGTTTAATTGAAAACTATCTCTATATTTAAGACATTTAAACGTGTATATTTAGCTGAAATAGTAAAATCAAAAGCGTGATTACAACCGAAAATTATAAAAATGGGTTAAAATTTAGAGTATGTTGGGAACTAGAAAGAAACAAAGTGTCAGAAAAGTATAAAAATTACATCTAAAATAATTAAAGTTCATGTATATGGTAAGAAAATATAATAAACAAGTTCAAAATTAGAGTACTTTAAAAATTACGAAGGTTTGAAATGTACGAGTTACATAAGATGTAAGTAAAAAATAGCATCTAAAATTAAATAAAGTCCATATATATGATAAAAAACAGAGGAATTAAGCTAACCTTAAGAGCCTGTTTGAAATTACTAAGGTTAAAACGTATGAAAGTAGTTAAAAATTATATGAAAGTCATGTACAAAGTAGTTAAAAATTAAATGAAAGTCGTGTACATAGTGTGAAAATATAGCAAATTAGTTAAAATTCAGAGTATGTTGGGAACTAAAAACGTCGAAAAATAGAAAAGAAGTTAAAATTTACATGTAAAATTATATAAAAGTTAAGTACATGATAGGAAAATATACGAATTATGTTAAAGTTAGTACTATACTGGAAATTATGAAAGTTAAAATGTATGAAAGTAGATGGTGGGATGTATATTATGGGATGTATATTATGCGAAAATATAGCAAATTAGTTAAACTTTATAGTATGTTGGGAAGTAAAAACATTAAAAATAGGAAAGAAGGTTAAAAGATTACATCTAAAATTAAATAAAAGTTAGGTACATGATAGGAAAATATACGAATTATGTTAAAGTTGGGACTATACTGGAAATTATGAAAGTTAAAATGTATGAAAGTAGTTACAAATGGGACGTATATTATGCGAAAATATAGCAAATTAGTTAAACTTTAGAGTATGTTGGGAAGTAAAAACATTAAAAATAGGAAAGAAGGTTAAAAGATTAAATCTAAAATTAAATAAAAGTCAGTGTGTATAGTGTGATAATATAATAAATAAGCTTAAGATTTACGAAATAAATTAAAAATTTTACATCTAAATTAAGTGAAGGTCATGTAAACGATCAGAAAATATCAGAATTAAGTTAAAATATACAATATGTTGAAGATCGCAAATGTTAGAAAGTATGAAAAAAAGATTGAAATTATATATAAAATTAAATGATATAATAAATAGAAACATATATTTCAATAATTACGCTCGTAAAATATAGCAAATAAGTTATAAATTGGAGTACATTAAACATTACGAAGGTTAGAAAGAAGGGAAAAAGTTAAAATTGGATCTAAAATTAAAATCATATGATAAATTAAAATGTATATCTGAATAATTACACTCCTAAAATTTAATAAGTGAAATAAAATTACGAGTATATGGTTAAAAGATATGAAGAACGTCCTGTGTAAAATGAGTAATGTAATTAAGATAAAGGAAAATGAATATGCTCTGATGAAATAAAAAATACATACGTTAAAACTAAGAGTGCATAGGACATTATAATTCTTGAAATATAACGCAAAAATTAAAAATTTACATCTATCTGTCAGTCATTAAATTCCAGGCGTTTAGAGAACATAGGAAATAACCATTATATGCCTAGTAAAGACGAAGAAAAATACAAAGGAAAAAAAAAATCCTAAAATTAGAAATTACCGCTGGAAAATCAACAAAAGATGATTTCTTATCAAAGTGTGACGACACCTTATCAACTAAATCAAACTGCGCCTCCCAACTTGCACCGTCTCAATCCGCCTCCCAACTTGCACCGCCTCACCTGCTTCCGGGCTTGCAGCGCGCACCGCCTCCTGGCGCTGAACTGTCCGTTTCACACTACTGTTATAGACGCAGCAGAAACATTCTAGAACTAATTCTTACCGGTTTTGCCGAGAATGTTCTCGAGGGCAGGTCAAAAGCTATGAATATCCTGCCTACGCGGAGTAGCAGTTTTATCGTTAAGAGTATCTTGAGTTCAGTAGTAGTGCTCTGAAATTAGCTTGAGAACGATCGACCGAGGCGGGAGCTGTACTTTATTGCTTTGCCGTGAAGCTATTTTCACCGTTATAACTTGATAGCCTAAAGGCTCTGTTGTTAACTGTTTTAGCTTGTTTATAAAGCAAGCTGCTCATAAAATACTATAGAATTGTGCCTTTTACGAACAAAAAGTTGGATGACACCACATAATTGTAAAATTATCTAATATTGTAATTTGTTTCTGTCTCGTGTAAAAGACTGCCTACTACCTCATGCTTTGCAAATCAGAATCGTCAGGAATTAGAGTGAGATTTTTGTGAAGCATTAAGCTTTTGCGGCCTACTTTTTTGCATAAAGAAAATATATTGTTGCTTGCATACGGGTTCGTAGATTGAATGTACGAGTCCGATAAAAAGTTAATAAAATTTATTTTTGTCACAAGATATATAACAAAACGCTGGATTTTTCCTCAAAGATATTCGTATAATATCGCAGTATCACGCAATATAATCAGTAGCTATATTTTAAACTGCTAAAAAATTAAATAGACCTCTATCCAAAGCGCAGAGAAAGCTAATCCGATCTCACCGCGAATTCGCTACAATCAATAACAACAGTTATCTAAACAACTGAGCTGAGATGTTTCTCTCCGGCTTTTATAGCTTTTTAAATTGGCCGTGCGAGACAGTTCTAGCAATTTCTGGAAACTAAAAAGAGGAGAATTACGGTTGCAGCTAACATAGTTGTCAATTATATTTATTCAAATTAAATATTAATTACAGAGATAAATTTTTATTCGATGTTAAATGCATGTGCTCTTGTATTTTTACTTTTCCGGCGTACGTTTCTCTTAAAATTTGTCACTCGCAACATTGCACGGGGAAATAAAACTATTTTTATTACAATTCTATTAAAAATATCAACTAAATGCAAAATTAGTAACAATATTCATTTTGCCTCCTTCCCCCTCTTTGCGAAATTTTCCAGCAAGCGTTAGTTGAAATACCCGCTTTGCGTTCAACTCTTTCAACAGGATCATTTGGCATCAGATTCTTCTACAAAACATCAAAAAGTGTTGCTAAAAATAGAATTTCAGTTCCCTGTATTAAAGACGGACAGTTTTGGCATGCTTTTTTGTTTTCAGACAAGCCTATTAGTACTGCTCCAAACAATGTTACTTCTATGATGCTGTCTTCGTTAGAGACTAGAAATTTCATAAGGCTAACTGTCTAAAAAGTTAGATTTCAGTGACTTTTAACTAACCATCTTTTTAGGATAGTATAGTAATGCCTTTTGTCATTTTAATTGGATATTAATAAATTTATAATGGTTTATAATTTACGAAACGTTCGACTCCTTTTTTACTTCCATGTGCGAAGTAAAAAGGAAGTATTGTAATCTCGAAAAATTTCGGGTATCATATTTCAACGAAAATGCCTATTTTGACAGCTATCGAATGCAATTTACCGATGTCTTTGAGTGACATTCGCACGTAAGAACAGAATAAAGGACTCCTTTCCCCCAAAAAAATTATAAAACTGATTTAAAATGGATTCTGAAAAGATTTTTTCGTGGCATCTGTCCGTATGTACGCGTATCTATGTATGTATCTCGCAACGAGTAGCCTCAGAACGTTGAAATTTTGTATATAGGACTGCTATAACGTGTAGATGTGCACCACGCAGTTTGGTTGCAATCGGCCGCACCAAAAGTATATAAATTTATGTGTATATAATATTTATTCTGTTACTCGGCTCAGTGAGATCAGTTTTTTTTGTTCTCATATGTTGCTAAAGTGTGTATTTTTGGCTTTTAAAATGATTGAATTATGTTGTTCTTATCTTCCATTTAAGGTTTTTATGCCTTTAATAAATCTGCACACAAGATTTGTAAAATTATCAGCAATTTAAAAGCTTAAGTCGACTAAGCCTAATCATTTTTCTCGTGGCAGACATATTTGTTTACATTTGAAACTTAGGAGAATATTGGATTTGTTGCCAATCTAGAGAAACTAAGCTTTGTAACAACAAAGATAACGCCTTTTATTATTGCAAATTAAATCGTGTTTAATCCATTCTGAGATTTATTCGAGGAAGTAAGTGTTTAAGATTTACTTCGTAATTTTTAATATAGTTATCTTGAGTTTTTATGTATTTTTGCCTTGTCACGAAGGGAGAACTGAATTAATTGAATGAGAAATACTGAATCGTCTGTGAAAAACTGTTTCTTTTTGTTTGTTTAAGTTCTTTTACACATTGTTTTAGATTTATTATAGTATTTGAATAGAACATGTAGCAAGGATTATTTAATTCTCCAGACGATATACGTAATTTTTGTGCATTCTGATGAGTTATAAAATGAATGAGATGTAACGCTGTTAAGTGAAGCTAGCGCCAGAGTGTCGCTGTGGTAAACAAATATAGTGAATTTTAAAAAGTGAATCTATTCTTTTGTGGTTTATGCGTTGTCGACGAAGTAGATTTAATTCAATCCAATAAGTTTAAATGAAATGCAAAATGCGTATAATTTAATATTCTGTACAAGGAAGTCATGTGGTGTACACATCAGATTTTTTAAACATTTGAGTAGAGCTAGAGTTTTGAAATATTAAGTGAGATGATATTTAAACCTGTTGTTGTAAGGTTTAACTGTATAGCAGCAAGTACAAAACGGAAGCATGACTGAATTTTTAAATTCTCCACATAGTTTTATCTTTTGTAGAGTTTCAACTGGAGATAGGAAGCCGTATGCGGAAATTAGTTGCATTAAATCAGGTTACAGTCGTTCGGCCGATAACCACATTCGTTCCAGTGTTAGACATCACATGGTAAGGAAAATTACTAATTTAATTTTCCCTCCCATGACCTTTGTTATCTCTGTACTAAAACAAAGATATCTGAAAACTGCTGAATGAGGTACATCCGGAAATCTGCGCTATCTGTATTCTGCGTTTTCTAAGTGTTTATCTAGTCCTTTGCTATTGAATTGCAGGCCATGCTTTTGTAGCTGATTTATTTCGCTACAGTTTCAGAAAATTCATTTTAATGTTTACATCTACCTCCGGCATTGAATGTCGAAATAAATAGTTTTTCAATCAAGTCTTTTAGTTCTGTTAAGATAAGTTATTTTGAAGTGCTTATACAGTATTTACTATGGTATAATGATATTTGTGCTGTCTAAATGCTATGCACACTCAAATTTTACGGAATAAACTGGAGCAAATTTATTTTTTGTAGGATCCTGATTGTGTTGACGTTTAAATCAATGTCCTTTAGACCCTATTATTGGTCTGTTCTAAATTATGATCAGAAATCCTGACAAGGTAAAAATAACCCTTTTATTAAATCCTTAATTAAATAAAAAAAATAAATCTTTAATAAGAAAAAAAATTGCGCATTAAAAAAGAAAGAAAAAAAGAAAACTCCGCCACTTGCGGGTATTTAAAATAACACAATTTGAAATTCAGTTTCAAATATCATTGTCAGAGTCTACGCAAATTAGCTTAATAGTTTAGCTGGCAAATAGTTTTAAGCAGCCTAAGTCGTTTAATGCCCGTTTTAACTTCGGCTAGCGAAATGGCTAAATCTCACAGGCAGAGCTGGATGTTAAAAGTGGCAAAACTGCAACCGACGTTGCTAACTCTTAAACATTCAAAGCCCTGGACTTAGTAAATACTCAGCCAACTAATTTACATTCTAATGAGAACTACGGAAAGGAGAAGTTATAGTAAAGTTAAATCATAAGAATTGATTATTTAACGTAAAATATTCGCATCTTTATCACCACATTTAGAAAAATTAGTGAGTCAGAACATATTAAAAAATAATAATAAAAAAATATATTGTTCTTACGTCTCAGTGACAAAATCGTTGGCCTTTAACCGATTTCGGAGTAGTTTCAAATGGATTCATGAACTCTATGATGTCACGTATGCTAATGAAATTTGTTTGTGGTGGCCGCGGGCGGACGTTAATTTATTGCTCGCAGCTGCAAGGCTTTGGTGATTTGTTCAAGGCGAAGGTATGTTCGCAACAAATCAGAAACTAGACAGTTAACAGTTGTTTAGGTTGTGTATTACTTCTGCATAGAGAACTAAAACATATTGCTACGAATTTTTCACTTAGATAGCTAATTTTAGTAGAATCTCTAAATATAATAAAACAAAGAGTCTGTGTGTGGGTGGGTGGGTGGGTGTGTCTTTCGTTCGTGTTGCGAGTAAGCTAATAGACCCAGGGCCACGAAATTTGGTACATAGGTGTATCTACACAAGAGCCAGTGCACCTCGAAGCGATTTTTTCGAAATTCGAATTAGAATTTTTTTTATTTTATGTTTTGTGACCAAATCGCGTCATTTTGAGACATAATGGGCTACAGGAAAGCGAGATTTCACTCTATACATTACATTTTTACATCGTCGTGAAGCGTAGACACTTAGCTATTTTACGAACTTAAAATAAATTTCGTATTTCAATAAATCGATTAAATACGAATTTATTTAGGAAGGTGAGCTTAACACCTTTTCAGCGGAATTTTTTTTAAAAAAACTTATTTTAAAAAATGTGCTGTTTATTTTCCTTTGATTTTTGGACACGTTGAACTTTAATCCTTTCGACTCCTTTTAAAAAAAGAATTTTGGAAAAATAATAATATTTTGTATTTTTTTAAAATTTTTTAAATGAAGCTTCCGAATACACTTCTCACATCTCAGATATTTTAAAATGTAGTTTTGGCAACAATTTTCCTTTCTTATTGTTGTTGATAGATTTTTGATGAAATTGCATCATTTTGAATAGTTTCATTCTTTTAAAAATTTCGGTTTGGCAACAATTTTTCATCGTATTTCTTATGTTACTGTTTTTAAGAGACTGAAAAGTTTAAGAAATTAAAAAGTTGTTTCTTTTTGCAACGGTAAATTGTTTAATTACTTTATTAGGATAATTAACATTTGTATCAAGGGATATTGCTTATTTCATTGTAATATTATGTTTTAATTATATATAATTTTAATTATAAAAAAGTTTTGCATGATATTTTTTAATCTGTTTAAGTTCTTAATCTGTTTATACCATTTGAGTTCTTAAGATTTTGCAAAGGGAAGTTGGTTAATTTATTTATTAGGATAAGTAATATTTGTATTAAGGGATACTGCATATTTCATTGTCATTTTTTATATATATAATACATTTTTATTGATTTCTTTTTTGATAAAGTTGTTCTGCAGAGTAAAATTCTGCGCGAAATGTTTTGTTTTTTGAGTTTCTTTCATGTTATTTTTTGCTTATTTCACTGTTTGTAAGATATTGAAAAGTTTTGCATGATTTTTTTGCATGAGCCAGTGCACCTCGAAGCGAGTTTTTCGAAATTCGAATTAGATTTTTTTTTTTTTTTAATTTTGTGTTTTCTGACGAAATCGCGTTCTTTTAAGACATAATGGGCTATAGCAAAGCGAGATTTTACTCTATTGAACAGTTTAAGAAATTGAAAGATTGTTTCTTTTTGCAAAAGTAACTTGTTTAATTAATTTATAGATCTATATTTTAAAGGGCGAGTCTTTCTGTGTGTGTAGGTGTCTTTCGTTCGTACTGCGCGTAAGCTAATAGACCCAGGCCTATAAAATCTGGTACACAAGATGCATCTAGACAAGATGAAATAGTATCAAATTGATAATTTTCTCTCATTATATGAACAACAATGGCACGCAGCCATTGTTGCTGATATACGGAAGAATTTTTGTCTAGAGAAGGCAGCAGAAAGTTGGTTAATTTATTTATTAGGATGATTAATATTTGTATTAAGGGATATTGCTTATTTCATTGTATACTTTTTATATGTAATGCATTTTCAACTGAATTTTTTTAACGTTGTTCTTTGTTTCTTTTTCGATAAAATTGTTCTGCAGAGTAAAATTCTGTGCAGTTTTCAAATTTAATGTTTGGTGTTCTCTTTAGGCATTTTTCCGGTACACGTAAAAGCCAGACGAAGGCTGGCCGCGCAGCGGCTAGTTATAAATAAAATTATTGTAGTTCCCCATGCAATGCAGCAAGAGACAAGTATTAAGAGAAAGATATACCGGAAAATAAGAATACAGAGACACGTGCATTTAACATTGAGTAAATGGATATCTCGGTAATTTGTATTGAAATTGAATAAATGTAATTGACCACCATGTTAGCTATAACCGTAATTCTATCTTCTTATATCTTTCCAGTCATCTCCAGAAACAGAAAGTACCATAAATATCTCGCGACCGGTTGAAATGTATGAAAAGCCAGAAAGAGAGCATCTCAGTTGTTGTTTAGTTATTGCTTAGTTACTGGTGTTGGGAGTTATTATTTCAATGTGAATTGAGAAATCCGAATTAGCTTTCTATTTAGATACGCTTTGCATTGCGTTATTTTTTTAACGTTTTTAGTAGTTTGAAGTATAACTACTGATTATATTACGTGATATTGTGAACACTTGTACGAATATTTCTGTGGAAAATTCCAGAGTTCTGATATATTTCTTTGGATAAAAGTAAATTTTACTATTCTATTGTCGGACTTAACTAATCTATTACGAAACCATAAGCAACGCAACATATTTCCTAAGAGTCAAAGTAACTGTCACAAGATTATAGAGCGTAATTTCACATCGGAAAGTAACCAGTATTGTGATATGTGATATGACCTTGTGAGAACATTTCGTAGACGACCGCCTCTGTAAGCAAGTATTTCTGAGAACATGAATAAACATGGGTACTGAACATCACCTCTCTAAGATGATCACTTCTACAGAAGGACCAAATCATATAGAACAATGGATGAATAACTTAGAGATGATTCATTGTAGAACCATTGTATTGAATATCAGCTCTGTAAAATAATCACCAAATACCTTGATACGGGAAGCGTAATGGCAAACCGCACATTGAGTCGATCAATGTTAATGAATTTCGCTTACCGCGTATGCTCAGTGGTGTACCATTGGCGTGGGAGGAAATGCTGGCGACTAAGCATAAGCAACCCTACAGAAGCTTGTTCCTCGTTAGGTCTTACCGACTGTTTACAAGTGCAGTACTAAGGAAATTGTTTTGTGCTTATCGTATTTGCTTCTGTTTCATTTCATTTTGGTTTATTTGTTCATAAGCATTATATTTAATATCAATTATTTATAATAATTTCTTTGACTTAATTGCAATACTCGATTGCTTTTATTCCTCAGACGTACAACCAATAAACATTCAGCTAATATATCTTGTAATGTTTCCTGTTTTGTAATCCTTCTTAAGGAAAATTTGAGTAGTTTACAATCGATACTTACACTCCAAGTAATGAAGCAACTTACAACCTAACGAATTTTAAAATCCCGAACTATTTACGATAACAAGGAACAGATAACAGAATATCAACCATATACTGAATTTATCTTCTTTTAAAATTACGCTAAAGTCGTAATTGCGCCAAATTTCTCTGGGCATGCGCAGTATGTGAAATTCGTTTAACACTGATCAACTGAATGTGCGGTCTGCCATTACGCATACGGGGAATAGTTATACAAGATTTCTATTGCAATAATAGTACTTTCCCGTAATCTCAGACGCATTCACAATGGACATGATGATGAATATTCATGCTGTAACTAATATTCGCAGCGACTTTTTGAATGAGACAAAAAGATACAGGGAGGGCCTGACCCTCTGCTACCCTAAGAATCGTCTAAAATCGTATGTGATATTCTTGTAAAGGGTTCCCTGCATACGATTTTTCGGTAAGTTTTGACTACTGTTCTGGTACTTTCTGTTTTAAAATCACAATTTACCTCAAAATGAATTCTTTTGTGAAAACTGCGATAAAAAATTCTAATAAAATAGTAGATGCCACTCTGCCGATGAATATTCTCTAACATAGAAATATAAGCTTATTCATATCTCTAACAATATTCGTACTCTCTCTCTTTTTCTTCTTCTTTTTTTTTAGGTCATTTTATTTAATATATGCAGTAGCAGCTCTGGCGGAAGTTTCTGTACTTTGTTTGCGCAAGCTGGCATTTTAGTGCCCTTTAAACACAAAAATTGCTTCTCAGAACAACGCAGTTTGAAAACATAAAAGTAGCGAAAAGTAGCTGAACAAATATAATAAAGTGAGTTCATTCTCCCGTTCGGTTTCAGACTCGGATTAAATAATTTAATAGATTATTTGAAGAGTGTATAACATGATTATTAGTATTATCATTACTCAAAGTACTAATTCCAAGCATACATACTCTTTTTAATTTTGACTTTTAATTTTTAGCCGAAAGGGAGTTAGCCTAGAAGGGCTATTCATTTCGTTTTGACATTTTGCGTTGAATCACTATAAATGGCGTATCACTTTTCAAGTTGTTGCCACCAAATATTAGAGGCCTGTATTATATTTAAAGAAATTAAATCACAAAGAATCTGCATAAATGTCTGTATGTTTCTCGCACTGTGATAAAACAACGATACCTAGAGCCATCAAATTTTGAATAACATAATCGTCCACCGAGTATGGGCATCTGGAAGCCATAGCATTAATTGACATCAAAGAGGAAAAAATTTTGGGTGATGTAGAATTTGAAACTCTGACTGTAATTGTAGCAGGTTTGAAGACATTTGCGACTTTATTCACTGCCGAAGGAACATTTGCTTTCATTATTAGTGAGTTGAACCAACAAAACTCAGAATTTGCTAGGAATATGAAATGTTCTCTGATTCAAAGAATTAATGATAGACGTAATGTTTGTTTAGTAGGATTAAAGCGATAGCTAAATTTTGGGGGTATTAAGTACGATTATGCTGCAGTTACTGTTAATCTTTCACATTCATCAAATAAAACCTCTGATTCAACAAGCTAAATAATTATGATAAGACTGTAGGGTTTCTCTTATTTTGCATAACAAATTTATTTTAAATTTGATACCTTTCCTGAACTTCTCATCTTCCCCTAGTAGTTTCTCGCCAGGATGTAAATTTAAAGTTAAGTGAAGTGAATCTTTGCACGGATGAATATCTGAGTTTATTCAGAGGGTGTTTTCGCTAGCCAGCGCACGTTTCGTTGCTATCTCGCTGTTACGCTATTAAGACACTCGGCCATTTCGTCACGCCTGTTACGTTTCTGTGAATCAACCTGTTAGGTATAATTTAAAGTGCTAATCCACCACTATTTTATTTTAGATTCGACTTGAATTATATTCTACATTTCCACCGCAAGTTGACGGTGTTTTTGTAACGCACGAAGATCGTGCCTTTCTGTTAAACTTTGAATTAATAAAGGGTTACTTTTCACCCTTCTTCTGTGCTGGTAATTTACGCCTGTATGAGAATTCGCCAGGTTCGTTGTAGGATCTAGAAGTAGTTTATGTGGAGTAGAAGAGACAGATCTTACAATATAAAAAGCATGCAAATAATTTTTGGTGAATGTGCGTGTGTTTTACGCCAATTTAACTCTGTGTGTTTACTTGAAGAATGCTACAAAAATAAAGAAGTGTATGAGTCGGATAGAACTGCACCTGAATCTTTGTGCACCAACTGTCGCCCAGACGCTCTAGCGGTTAGTGACACTGATTGCCGTAACATAAACCGATTTCAAATCTCAGAATAGGAATAGATGTTTGTAAATATATATACTATCTGGGCGGTAAGGAGGCACTCAAAATACACGGGAAGCCAAATGTCCTCTCGATTGGTGGGTAATAGGGGAAGAGGTGTGAGAAACCCTTTTTCTGCCCCTCGGGTTGTTCTTCTGCACAACTGGGGCAGAGTTAGGGCAGTGGAACTATATCTATGCAACCTACAGTAAAATCCTGGTGTCCCGCCTACTTATACCTGTGCAACATTTCCATTACCATATTCTGTGTAGCACACAAAAAATTTTATATATGTTTATATAAAATGAACTTCTATATACGCTTAGGGTGAGAAGGAAAGTCACTTTGTCTTTCACTAGTAAGCAGAACTCGCTAGAGCTATAAATGTAATGCCTAGTTACAAAAAAGTAACTTATATCGTTTCACACTTACAAGACGTTTTCCTCAGGAAGACGAAACACTCTAGCACGGAAACTGTGGAAGACGGAACTTATATTTAACGTTAGGCGGAAAATTGAAAAGGCGATCGATCCACTCACTGATAAAGATTCTACGTTGTTCAGCTAGTTAGAGTTTTAGTTTGAGCAAGATATTGAACCAAGAATTACAATTATTTGACTGAATCTATCATCAGATTATCAATCTATCATCAGTAATCTCATAGTAGTGTGAAACGGACAGTTCAGCGCCAGGAGGGGGTGCGCGGTGCAAGCCCGGAAGCAGGTGAGGCGGTGCAAGTCGGGAGACGGTGCAAGTTGGGAGGCGGATTGTGGATGAGTAAACTAACTGATAAGGAGGAAGGTTGTAGGAGTCTGAATTTAGTTGATAAGGTGTCGTCACACTTTGATAAGAGATTATCTTTTGTTGATTTTCCAGCAGTAATTTCTAATTTTAGGATTTTTTTTTCCTTTGTATTTTTCTTCGTCTTTACTAGGCATATAATGGTTATTTCCTATGTTCTCTAAACGCCTGGAATTTAATGACTGCCAGGTAGATGTAAATTTTTAATTTTTGCGCTATATTTCAAGAATTATAATGTCCTATGTACTCTTAGTTTTAACGTATGCCTTACAATTTTTTATTTCATCAGAGCATATTAATTTTTCTTTATCTTAATTACATTACTCATTTTACACAGGATGTTCTTCATATCTTTTAACCATATACTTGTAATTTTATTTCACTTACTAAATTTTAGGAGTGTAATTATTCAGATATACATTTTAATTTATCATATGATTTTAATTTTAGATCCAATTTTAACTTTTTCCCTTCTTTCTAACCTTCGTAATGTTTAATGTACTCCAAT
>KK112986.1:23143-56900 GCA_000611955.2 Stegodyphus mimosarum | reverse complement strand
CTTTATTTAATTTCTTAAAATATAATGCAAGACACTAACACTTATTGACATTATAAAATATCTGTCGTTTTATAAATTAACTGATGATATATCTTAGTGTTTAGAAAACTATATTTCATTTTACGGATAGATTAAATAAAAAAGAAAAACGGAATGCATAATATAATATTATCGTTAGATTCGTTAAACCGTAATAAAAAATAACACAATATACTACGCCAATAGTTCTACTTAAATTTTTACAATTTCTGAATTTATTAAGCTACTTAGTCCTGCAAACAAGCAGCTTTCGCGAGCCGTCTTTACTCACAATTCGTCATTTATCAACACTTTAATGTAAACAAACTGTTAGCTTCCAGTTAGGGATGGCTGAAATTTAGTTTGAAGGCCGGCAATCATTGATATAACAGAGGAGAAACATTTGCTCCCCGTGAACTCTTTCCTTCCGGGGGACGTGGGTCGGTTTCCTAAATGAAATGGGGAAGCAAAGGCGGGGGAGAACATACTATTTTCCTGCAGGCAAGTTGGAAAAAAACCTGCTCTGGAAATGACCTTACTCAGCTGCAGCCAGCTCAACAGCTTACCCTTAAAACCTCCCTCAAGAGAACTCGCGATAACCCTGTCGGATAAATTAGAATTTGGCATGTTTCCAAAGTTCCGATTGGCGATAATATTTGGCGAGATTTTAGAGTTCCTTTTTTTCCGTTCCTTATTTTCCTAGTGACATTTTTTCCTTTCCTTATTTTCCGGGGACATTTTTTCCGTTTCCCTTTTTTCCGGGTGACATTTTTTCCGCACACCATAAATAACATAGAGACAGGAAAAAAAAATTAAGTAACAATATTACTTTAAAGAACAGCAATTTCTTCAAATAAGAAGTCAATAATTCCGAAAACTAATGTTATAAAACTGTTACCAATATTTCTTAAGAACACAAATATTAATTAATAATGAACATGACTTTTATAAAATGACCATCTCGTGGTTCCAGATGAACCAAATTCACCTGCAACCACAAGAAAGTTAACTGCCCCTAGTTTAGTAAAATATTTTTATCTAATCAAATTCTGTTCATTAATTTCAGCATTTCGATAACCATTCTTTAATCTGGCTCTGTTTCTAGAACGCTGCACAACATAAATGCTGTTAAAGAATACGAATGAAAGTACAAACAGTTTGTCTAAAGCTATATATGTTTTCAATATGTTCTTGAGCAGCCAAAACTAACTCAGCGTCTTACCAACAAAACTTTCCATGGTCTTCTAGCAAAACCTTATAGTTCTGCGGAACACGGTTCGAAAACCATAGCTATAAGTACAAAATCGATTTTCATTTTAGGTAAAATAAAACAAGAAAAATGTAATCAAATTATACACCTCAAAAACAGTTCTCCATTCAAAATCGAAAAAATGTTCAAAAATTGAAAATATGTGAAACATCATTAAAAAATTCTTCTTCTTCTGCCTTTACGTAATATACAGCTTTAGAAATATCTTTTATTAATTACAACTAAATTACTAACGTTCCTAACAGTTGTCAGTGATGACATATTATTTGGAATTAGTTCTGTTTCCCCGAAAGAAAATTTTAATTTACATCAGTTAAATATATTTTATAAGGCGTAAAATAAAGATTCCATTTGATAATGAGCATGGTTACAAGCGAAGACGTGAAGAAGATAATGATCTTTTTGTTTCACGCCGTAGCAGCACATTGCTTTAAATTTCCAAAGTTTGTCAATCGCTAATTTTCCGTGCGTTTTATCAAGTAACAGAACTAGCAGATGCAGAACGCAAGAAAAATTCTTTGCTGTTGAACCGCCCTGTGTTCACGGGTTTCTCCATCTTGGATATGTCAAAAATTTTCATGTACTGGTTCTGTTATGAGTAAATAAAAAACAAATATGGAGCCAATGCTACTCTTCTTTTTATCGACACAATCTTTGCTATTTAGTGGAAACCAATAACATCTATGCAGATATGAAGCATGATCTCTACCATTCTCTACAAACTCTGCAAACTCTAGAAACTCAGACCTTTGCACCAACTATCTGTAAAATTCTTAGGAAAATGAAGTCGAATTAGCCGTTGAAGTCTCAAGAATTTGTAGGACTAAACGAGGATGGCCAAAGTTGCCTTGAACCTGTTGCATCAGCTTTGAACAGAGCTCCATTTGAGAGCTCAAGAGCAGATTAAGTTCTTTGGCTCAATAGATCAATGGTTCGTTGCCTCAATACATGAGACAATCGGATCGCCTAAGCTTCATGTATCCTGGAACCTGGCTCGCGTAGCCTTTGTTTAGAACACAGAGAAAAATAGGCGTGAAGATTAAATAAAGAGTAACGCAAAAGCACTTTTTGTTATCTTAGTTGCCTAAACATAGATGAATTTACGAGTTAGTAATTTTTCATTTAAAAATTACAGAAATTCTGGAAAAAGATCTGAAACACATACCCTCTCCCACCCAAATCGAAGATATATACAGAGAATGACATTATGTGTAGAGGAAATTGGACGGGACCAAAAGGTTTGTTGTTACTTCCGGGGTTCATTACAAACTAGGCTCACTATAGAGGGATTTGATTTTGTTAACAGTTTATCTGTAATTTAAGCAGTTTAATCCATAGTAGAACGTTAACTGGTTGCGTAAATTAAAACAGTACTCAAAGCAAAGAAAATACACAGTAAATGATAAAAAAATAATCATTATTAAGAATGAAGAAACTAAACTGTAAATGGCATTCACGAATAATATTTGCAAAAGAACTTGCACTGAAATGAATGTCAATGAATTCAAAGTAGCGTAAAATAAACTTGTTAAAACTTTTTGTTTTTCAAGGTGCAATGAATGCCTCTGCATTCCTATTTCAGGATTCTTAAATTTTGTATCTTCGTGTAAAAAAGAGCTCCTAAATATTGTTAACTTCATCTGCTGCTATCCCATTCCTTTTTTTCCCTTTGCTTATTTCCTGCAGATAATTTTATTTTACGCTGATGGTTTCGGATTATAATTTTTTCCACCATTCCGCAATAAAAAACTTTACTTTTTTCCCTAGGTTTTAATTGGATTATTTCTTTACATTGCGGCAAAGCATTTGAACGTTATCTGCCTAAGGGAAGGGATGACTTTCTAAAGCAGACTTATCCGTATACGCTTTAGTACATAAAGGAACCCCCAGCAAAAAAACCCTATAATTATTAATTTTTAACTAATTTCTAGTTTACCTTAAATTTTGGTTAATTTAAAAATGGACGAATTTTTCCATCCTGCATTTTTAAATCTTAGTGATGAAACTGCGAAATATTATAAATGATTCTTTCAGAAATGCTATTTAAAAGCAAAGGCACACAAATGCAAGAGGAGAGATTTCAGTCGGGTATGATAGAAGTGATTCGCCCCCCCCCTCAGTTTCGAATCTCAATCATAATATTCAAATCCTCATCTTAAACATTTGACTAGTTGCATTTTCGCAGCACATTGGCCCAAAATAAAAAGGCGAACAATAATAAAGCTGAGCAACATCCAGCACAGTTTAACAGCTTCATGATTCAGACTGGCAGAACCCCCGCTGTTCAATTTTTTTGCTGGCAAGCGAAGAGCTTCCCGCCGTTTTCTAAAAACTGTTTTCCAAAGAAGAGAAATGTTTCTCCATGCGCACTTTTATGGCTACGGAACGCGGCCTAGAGACCCGCGGGTGGTCTAAATGCAGGTGGAGGCTCTTTTTGTTGGGAGATTTTAAGATGCCCCGCTTGAGACTCCCTGGATCGATTGGAGGGGTGCTGTAAACTTCTTGGTAGCAGCATTCTTAAAATGTACCGCAGGGGTCTAACCTTCGTGGAAAAGGGCAAAAAAATTAACTAGACTGAAAAATATCTTTAAAATTTTTTAGGATGTTGTGACAGCCAAGATTCACATTCAAAACTCTCAGGATCGCCTTTCTTTGTTCTAGAGTAAAATTAATAAAGCAATTATCTAGCTTTTTAGGATATTGTGACAGCCAAGCTTCACATTCAAAACTATTAGGATCGCCTTTCTTCGTTCTAGAGTAAAATTAATAAAGCAATTATCTAGCTTTTTAGGATATTGTGACAGCCCTTCACATTCTGCTTCACATTCAAAACTATTAGGATCGCCTTTCTTTGTTCTAGAGTAAAATTAATAAAGCAATTATCTAGCTTTTTAGGATATTGTGACAGCCAAGCTTCACATTCAAAACTATCAGGATCGCCTTTCTTTGTTCTAGAGTAAAATTAATAAAGCAATTATCTAGCTTTTTAGGATATTGTGACAGCCAAGCTTCACATTCAAAACTATCAGGATCGTCTTTCTTCGTTCTAGAGTAAATAAAAATACAATTGTCTGTATTATTAATTTACTTACTTTTCAATTTATTCTTGATTAATTGTCAGCATATTTTCAGTTTTTTGTTGATTTAAATGGTATGTAAAAGTAACGCATTATACTATATATTTTTAAGAACCTACTAGATTTATTAACACGTATGCGTAAAATATACAGTGCATCTACAAAGTTTTAGGATTAAGT
The DNA here is from genome assembly GCA_000611955.2 of Stegodyphus mimosarum. Classification (NCBI taxonomy): domain Eukaryota; kingdom Metazoa; phylum Arthropoda; class Arachnida; order Araneae; family Eresidae; genus Stegodyphus; species Stegodyphus mimosarum. The sequence goes on along the minus strand of KK112986.1, from coordinate 52,355 downwards.
TCGGATAAAATCAGAAGTTGATAAAAAACAAATTCTTACGTCTTGATATTCTATATACAATCCTCACAATTCCAGACAGCGCTTGGCACGTTCTTATGGCTGTTTGATTTCTTCATAGAACTCATCTTTTGGAATGCTGTTTAAATATGTGGTTAGAATTTATGAATTTTGTCAGTTCTATTAAAATAAAGACTTTTCAGGTGAGATTTCACTTTAGGGAGAAGAACATGTGTGCAGAAAAAAAGTCACCAGGAAAAAAGGGAAACGAAAAGAAGGCACTGGAAAATAAAGAACGGAAAAAAAGAAACAATAACATCTTATCAAATAATATCGCCAATCGGAGTTGAGGAAATCAGCCAAATTCTAATTTAACCAACACGGTTATAGCGGGCTGTCTTGAGGGAGGTGTTACGGGTAAAATGCTAACCTCTGCAGGAGCCAGTTCTAGTGAATAAGGCTCCTTTCAGACAGTGGTATAAATGTCATAGAGGCATAACCATAAGCATAAAATGCCGGAGTTCAAGCCGGCGAGACTGAGTCTACGGTACCAGATAGACGCATCCACGCATATTTGCGCATACATAGATGTGTCTACAACTTTCCCGCTCAATAAGTTTGGCGCGTTCGCTCTGATTGGTCGACTCTTATAATAAATCGGCATAAAGTTGAAAACTTCGAACTTTATGCTCAAACCCCTAAACAGGTTTTTGCGATGTAGCTAAGTCTGGTTACCTAGCAACGAAGCTCGGCTTAAACCAGTTATGACATTTATACCGCCGACTGAACGGAGCCTAAAACTCTTATGGTCTTTGCCCCTTAAGTATGGTCTTTACCCCAGATTTCTAAAATTAATAAAATTTCTATGGATGGGGGTGAACTTTCTCCAAGCCAAGCAGATGATTGTTATTCTGTTTCATTAACGTAAGCAAAGCACCAAGTTTCATCTTTAGTCACAATTTGTTTGGGGGAAAAAACGCAAGATCAATCTCCGGTTTACAGCAAAACTTTATGGATGTTCTTTGCTTAGCTTTCGAATATGTGACAGTAGATGTTTAATGGATCAAAGCAGAAGATTAACTGTGCAGAAAATTCTATTCGCAAACAGACAATATTTCAGGAAAAATTAATTTACATGTCATGGTAATAAAAATGATCGTTTGCCGTGCTTGCTGGAGTTGGTTTAAAAAAAAAAATTGTCCTAAAACTTCGTAGATGCATTGTGTATACTTTTTAAACAACAGCTTCAGTTAATTTGCATGAATGCGTGAAACAATAATGTCAGATTGTTGCAAAATGTGGCCAGATATATGGCCTGCAAACATTAAAGAAAAAGTATTAAAGTATATATTATGTATACGTTAAAGTATATATGTATGAATCGCAAAATAAATAAAACAGAGGTCTAAAAACTTCAGAGCTCATCAGTTATTCAAGAATTAATACCCCAAAACTTAAGGCACTTAACGGAACCATGTATTTGATAGTTTTTTAAATCTGTGTTTAGCGACATTACGGCCTACCAGCGGCTGAGCGGTAAAAAGTCGCTGAACACTGGTAGTTGCGACCTGGGTTCGATTCCAGCCGAACGGGCTGGTACATAGGCATTTTCGTGGTCTTCTTCGTGTGTATACAAGCAAGTTTTCCTTAAGAAGTTCTGCACGAAGGTATTCCTCTCATTAGGCAGATAGCCCTAGTGTGCTGTAGCGTAATCTCAATAAACCAAACCAAACTTTGGCGACATCACTTGACGAAATGAAAGTTACGCTAATTGTTTTGGTTCCAAAATAAGCGGTGTCTTTTTCCTCCTTGCCCAAGTTTTTCACACCCATTTCAAAATAGCAATGCGGCACCAGAGGAAAATACTACAGAACGAATTCTTAAGAAACTCCCCACTCGAAAAAATTTTTGTTTTGATTATCTGCCATAATGCAACATGGAAAGTTTTACACATGAATAAAGCAAAAATTTCATTATGAAAGAAGAAGTGTTAATTTTTTTTTCACTACATCGCTTGTGTATGAGACTCGTGAAAATGCCTCTTTTCACCAGGTGGTTTCAAATGTTAAAAAGTAAAATTTTAGACCTGGTATTCGAAGAGGATAGGTAATTTACGAGTTTGAGATGAACTTCATGGTTTCTGATAACAATGAAATTTCACGGTTGTAAAGATAACCTTGAAATTTAGAAAATAATTCATGTTTCTTAGAAAAAATTTGAAATTTAAAAATTGTTCAGATGTAGTCAAGCACCTCGAAGAAGAATTTTTTTATGGTCAGTTGTTTTTAAATTTAAAACAAAATGTATATAAATAAGAAAAGATAAATTAATTATTTAAATAAAATAAAAAGAGTGAGCATTTTTAGAAATATTTTATTTTCTTAAATAAAAGTATTATGCACCGGTATTAACTCTTTAAGTTAACTACTTAAAATTAAAGCTCAAGTCGTAAGTCGAAAACATTTCTGTTTTAAATTTTTCTTTCCTTTTTCCATTTCTTTTTTTGAACGTCAAATGGCTAATAGAAAAAAAATAATACTAATAATTAAAAAGTATATTACCGTTTTAACAAAATCGAAATACACTATCCGACATTGAAAAAGCGGCATCAAATTTCGGCAATTATGCAAATTTCAGGGTATACGCACGTCACCGAGTTATGCGAATGATGTCAAATGCGCAACTCTCCAGCGCACGAGAACATATAAGGGATGGAGCCTGCATGTTCAATCTTCGAGTTTTTATTTCTGCTAGGGAAACCACCGTAGAAAATTTGTTCTAGTTTCAGAGGAGGTATGTAATAGTAGAGAATGTCAGGCCGTCGCTAGCGGAGGCAGTTCCAACAGGCAGACGATTTTACGAGGGGCATGGTGATTGGACTGAGAAGGGCACGTTGGTCCGTACGGCAAATCTCAGCTAACACACACCTGGACGCATCCACAGTGCACCGGCTGTGGCGAAGATGGTTGGAACAAGGAAATGTAGCAAGTTCGAGGGATGCCGCCGCAGCCAGAGTGACGTCAGTTCGAGGGGATCGAAGCATCGGCCGACAAGTGATGACGCACCCGCTAGCCACCTCTACCTTCCTTTTGAACATTTTCAAGACACCCTTGGATATTCCCATATCGACCAGAACCATTTGCTGTCGATTTGTGGTTAGTGACCTGCACTCGTGGCGTACTTATGAAGACTGCCATTAACCCCACATCATAGACGCCAACGTCTGCAATGCTGGGCTCGAACGATGTGAACGACGGAATGGCACAGGATCGTGTTCTCAGATCGTGTTCTCTTCTGTTTCTCCAATGCTATTCGCCGCGGACAAGTGTGGCGTCGATGCGGAGACAGGTCAAATCCGGCAGCACTTGTGGAACCCCCACCGCGCGACGACGCGGCGCCATGGCTTGGGCCGCAATTCCGACGATTCCAGGTCACATCTAGTTCGTATTCAGGGCAATATGACAGCCCAAGATACTTAGATGATGTCCTGCGGCCGGTGACACTCCGGTACATTTAGGGAGTGCCCAGTGCTCTTTATCAGCAGAATAACGCCCGACCATACACTGTTTGCATTAGCCAAGTTGCTCTACAAGTTGCACAGATACTTCCTTGCCCACCATTCTCTCCTGATCTCTCACCAATCGAACACACTTGGGATGTGACTGGACGCCATTCGTAGACCCTGCCATTGCCGCGTTCAGAAGATGAACTGTGGCAAACGGTTGATAGGGAATGGAGAGTCATTTCTCAGGACACCATCCACAGTCTCATTGACTCTGTACCTAGACGTGTTGCTTCGTGTATCGCCGTCCAAGATAGTCCTATGTAGTATTTGTCAATGCATTTACCTGTCAATGTAACACAACGCCAACCGATGGTAATTGCAAATGTCAAAGTACTATAATGCAAATTGAATGTAGTGTAATGTATGTCAATGTACACTCACTTCCAAAAGTTAAGCACGGAGAGGAAAATGCTAATTTCAGGAAGCCAATCAGAATTGAAGAGGACGCAGTTCGCTGCAGAGGTAGATGGAAATATGCAAATATGCCAATCGCGCTTTCATGTCAAGAAATATGCAAAAAAAGGCAGTCTTATAAGAAGCCAGCTTTATGAAGGGTTACAGAAGGTGATTTGTAAGTGCTTATAGAAGGTGTTTAAAATTTTCGTACAATTTGTTTTCAAGACATACGTGTTTATATGATTCCAGAAGACGAATGAAAGATTCTGAGCGCTGGCGTGCTGTGGGGCGCATTGAAGCAGGACAGTAGATTACAGATGTTGCTCTTTTCTTCGGTGTTCATCATTCTGTAATGTCACGTTTATGGAAACAACTCCAAACCACACAGACAGTTGTCCGAAGGCCCGTAGCTGGTCGTCCAAGGGTTACTACCCCCGCGGAAGATCGATATATTGCTATTGTAGCCAAGCGGAATCGCAGAGCGACCTCCACACGTCTGACATCTATGGTTACAGCGTCCATTCGTAAGGCGATATCTGCAGCTACTGTACGCCGAAGATTACATATGTGTGGACTGTACGCCCTGGTACCTCGAGTTTGTGTTCCTCTGTCCGTCCAATCAAGAGGGGCATGATTACAGTGGTGCCGGGAACATGTCAACTGGAATGTGCCTGACTGGGGCAATGTCATGTTTACTGATGAGTCAAGATTTTCTCTGGAGCCGGATGACAAGCGTATAAGGATATGGCGTGAACAACGAACACGCAATCAGTCCCAAAACATCACCGAGCATCACGCATTCCGCGGCAGAAGCATTATGGTATGGGCAGGGATTTCATTAGGAAATCGCACCGACCTGCATGTCTTTAAACGGGGTTCTTTGGCGGCTGTCCGGTATCGAGACGAAATCCTAGAAGCCATTGTGAGATTGTACACTGCAGCAGTTGACCCTACTTTTGTTTTAATGGACGATAACGCACGCCCCCATAGAGCTGTCATCGTCGATGACTACCTGGAGAGTGAAGCGATTGCGCGTATGGCGTGGCCAGCACATTCTCCCGACCTTAATCCCATTGAAAATCTTTGCAATGCTCTCGGCCGTGCTGTATATTCGTGTTTCCCACCTCCAGCCACTCTTATTGAGCTGGAAACTGCTCTACAAGTAGCTTCTGCGGTGGTTGACCACCTAATTGAAAGCATGATCACAAGGTGTAAACTTTGTATACAGATGAGGGGGGGATCACATACCCTATTAATGTCCCTTTTTTTTTTCATTTTATGCTGTTTATTTTCACTTTATACATAATTCTGTTTAAGTCTCCAGTATGTCATTATCTGATAACTTACAAAAATTTAATATTGTTTTCATTTCTGTACATAATTATTGATTTTGTTTTACGCATAAATATATATGCTACTTTCCTGCCGAATTTTGTGCCAATCAAAGGAGTATTTGTTGATTTTTTTGCATTTTACATCTTCGTGCTTAACTTTTGGAATTGAGTGTATATAACTATGAATGTAATTAAGGAAACTGTGTCTTTGTAAGCCGTTTAATGCAAATGTTAATATTAATATAAGCAAATAGCGATGCATATTAACTCTAATAGCTCTGTAACAAACAAATGTAATTGTAACTCGCCGAACATTTGTCAAAAAAAAATGACAAAGTATATTTCAAGCTATGACTACATTAATCTGATTACGTCCCAAAAATGTTCGTTGGACTGCCAGCCCCACCTCTGTGGGCTGCAAGTTTCTAGATTTTTTACCGATCAGGTGCATAATTCCGCTTGGATTATGCTTAGGTCGGAAGCCTCGTCAGTAGCGCCCCAACCTACTGAGCTGACGCTGTTCTCGCTCTGTTTTATCCATATCATTTCGAAATAAAAAATCATTTATTGTTCAGTGCTGTCTCTCTCTGTTTGCCGAGTTTCATCACTTTCTGGCCGTGCCTTCTTGGTGTTGCATTTTCAATGTCGGGGAGTGTATATACAGAGAGGCTTGAAAACTATACATTACTAAAATATTCAGTTATGACCTTATAATCATTATGTCTTATTCTGAACAGCTTAATTGAGATTTTTCAGTTTATAAAACTGGTTACTACGTAGAAACCCCTTTTATTTATTATACATTTGTCGCAAAATAATGTCAAAGAAAAATCGGGTGAATTGACTTTCCAGATGATTATCTTATGTTTTACTGATCAACGCATTTTTATTATACTGAAGATAAATGAAAAGATTTATGCATCGTCGAATGGCAGAAGCGCTTACACTGAAGTGACAAAAGTCATGGGATACCTCCTAATATTTTGTCGGTCCTCCTTTTGCCCGGCGATGCGCAGCAACTCGACGTGCGAGGACTCAACAAGTCGTTGGAAGTCCCCTGCAGGAATATTGAGCTATGCTGCCTCTAAAGACGTCCATAATTGTGAAAGTGTTGACGGTGCAGGGTTTTGGGCACGAACTGACCTCTTGATGATGTCCCATAAATGTTCGATGGGATTCATGTCGGGCGATCTAGGTGGCCGGATCATTCGCTGGAATTGTCCAGAATGTTCTTTTAACCAATCGCGAACAATTGTGGCCCGGTGACATGGCGCAATGTCATCCATAAAAATCCCATCGTTGTTTGAGTACATAAAGTCCGTGAATGGCTGTACGTGATCTCCAAGTAGCTGAAGGTATCCATTTCCAGTCAATGATCAGTTCAGTTGCACCAGAGGACCGATTTCATGTCATGTAAAAACAGCCCAGACCATTATGGAACCACCACCAGCTTGAACAGTGCCTTGTTGACAACTTGGGTCCATGGCTTCGTGGGGTCTGCGCCACACTCGAACCCTACCATCAGCTCTTACCAACTGAAATCGAATCGTGACTCATCTGACTAAGCCACGGTTTTCCATTCGTTTGGGGACCAACCGATATGCTCACGAGTCCACGAGAGTCGCTGCAGGCGATGTCGTGCTGTCAGTAAAGGCACTGTCGGTCTTCTGCTTGCATAGCCCAAGGAAGACAAATTTCGCCGCACTGTCCTATCGGACACGTCCCTCGTACGTCCCACATTGATTTCTGCGGTTATTTGACGCAGTGTTGCTTGTCTGTTAACATTGACAACTCTACGCAAACGTCGCTGGTCACGGTCGTTAAGTGCAGGTGGTCGGCCACTGCACTGTCCATGGTGGGATGTTATGCCTGAAATTAGATACTCCGGCACACTCTTGACACTGTGGATGTTGGAATGTCGAATTCTCTAACGATATCCGAAATGGAATGACCCATGCGTCTAGCTCCAACTACCATTCCGCGTTCAAAATCTGTTAATTCTCGTCGTACTGCCATAATCACGTCAAAGCCTCTTCACATGAATAACTTGAACAAAATTAAAGGCCTGCCAAAGCACTTCGCATTTATACATTTTCTACGCGATACTACTGCCATCTGTATATTTGCACGTTGCTATCCCATGACTTTTGTCACTTCAGTGTATATCGTGAACACTATCTCTACATATAATAAAACAAAGAGTCTGTGTGTGTGTGTCTTTCGTTTGTGTTGCGAGTAAGCTAATAGACCCAGGGCCACGAAATTTGGTACATAGGTGTATCTACACAAGAGCCAGTGCACCTCGAAGCGATTTTTTCGAAATTCGAATTCGAATTTTTTTTATTTTATGTTTTGTGACCAAATCGCGTCATTTTGAGACATAATGGGCTACAGGAAAGCGAGATTTCACTCTATACATTTCATTTTTACATCGTCGTGAAGCGTAGACACTTAGCTATTTTACGAACTTAAAATAAATTTCGTATTTCAATAAATCGATTAAATATGAATTTATTTAGGAAGGTGAGCTTAACACCTTTTCAGCGGAAATTTTTTTTTAAACTTATTTTAAAAAATGTGCTGTTTATTTTCCTTTGATTTTTGGACACGTTGAATTTTGTAAAAATAGTATTATGTTGTGTTTTTTTAAAATTTTTTAAATGAAGCTTCCGAATACACTTCTCACATCTCAGATATTTTAAAATGTAGTTTTGGTAACAATTTTCCTTTCTTATTGTTGTTGATAGATTTTTGATGAAATTGCATCATTTTGAATAGTTTCATTCTTTTAAAAATTTCGGTTTGGCAGTAATTTTTCATCGTATTTCTTATGTTACTGTTTTTAAGAGACTGAAAAGTTTAAGAAATTAAAAAGTTGTTTCTTTTTGCAACGGTAAATTGTTTAATTACTTTATTAGGATAATTAACATTTGTATCAAGGGATATTGCTTATTTCATTGTAATATTATGTTTTAATTATATATAATTTTAATTATAAAAAAGTTTTGCATGATATTTTTTAATCTGTTTAAGTTCTTAATCTGTTTATACCATTTGAGTTCTTAAGATTTTGCAAAGGGAAGTTGGTTAATTTATTTATTAGGATAAGTAATATTTGTATTAAGGGATACTGCATATTTCATTGTCATTTTTTATATATATAATACATTTTTATTGATTTCTTTTTTGATAAAGTTGTTCTGCAGAGTAAAATTCTGCGCGAAATGTTTTGTTTTTTGAGTTTCTTTCATGTTATTTTTTGCTTATTTCACTGTTTGTAAGATATTGAAAAGTTTTGCATGATTTTTTTGCATGAGCCAGTGCACCTCGAAGCGAGTTTTTCGAAATTCGAATTATTTTTTTTTTTTAATTTTATGTTTTCTGACGAAATCGCGTCATTTTAAGACATAATGGGCTATAGCAAAGCGAGATTTCACTCTATTGAACAGTTTAAGAAATTGAAAGATTGTTTCTTTTTGCAAAGGTAAATTGTTTAATTAATTTATATATCTATATTTAAAAGGACGAGTCTTTCTGTGTGTGTAGGTGTCTTTCGTTCGTACTGCGCGTAAGCTAATAGACCCAGGCCTATGAAATCTGGTACACAGGATGCATCTAGACAAGAGCCAGTGCACATCGATTTTTCAAAATTTGAATGAGTTTTTTTTAATGAAATAGTATCAAATTGATGATTTTCTCTCATTATATGAACAACAATGGCACGCAGCCATTGTTGCTGATATCAGCACTATTGCCACCCGGAAAAATGAGGGTGATAATTCTGTGCAGTTTTTAAATTTCATGTTTCTCTTGGATATTGGACGTTTGTCTAGAGAAGGCAGCAGGAAGTTGGTTAATTTATTTATTAAGATAATTAATATTTGTATTAAGGGATATTGCTTATTTCATTGTATGCTTTTTATATGTAATGCATTTTTAATGAATTTTTTTTTTCCGTTGTTGTTTGTTTCTTTTTCGATAAAATTGTTCTGCAGAGTAAAATTTTGTGCAGTTTTTAAATTTAATGTTTGGTGTTCTCTTTAGGCATTTTTCCGGTACACTTAAAAGCCAGACGAAGGCTGGCCGCGCAGCGGCTAGTTTTATATAAATTGAAACTAATAAAGAAGAATTTTTCTACGAATAATCGCAACATTGATTTTTTTTTGACCAGATGTTTAACTTAAAGATCCTTCTTTTTAATATGGAAACCAGAAGTTTGCCATTGACGTAGGTAGTAATTACGTCCGGAGCTGCGCCTTGATTTGAAAATGAAAATTAAAGCAGAAAAAATTGTCAAGGTGAAGCCTTGAAATTACAGTAATGTTTGTACTAGTACTATATAGGTATTTTCGAACAGAATCATGTAATTTTTAGAATCTCTTGTAATATAATATCGCTTAAATACCATCGCATCATCTGTATTTTCACAGCAAACCTCCTCCAGAATACACACAGTTTACTTTCCATTATTTTGTTCATAAATGTTCTTTCAGGATTTTTTTTTTTTTTTTTTTAAATAAGAAGTTTGTCGGTCAGAGTTTTGTAGTAACTTACAAGTTGTGATGCTTTAATACTAAAATTAATTTTTTCGAAAGTGTCGTAAATTGTCATCTCTTTAACGCTCAGAAGGTCTACAAAATTTAAGGACTGAAGTCGTACAAAATCAAAAGCTGAAGAAAACAACATTCTTACTTCCTAACCTTCGATACACAGTTTTTGTAGGCTTAGACAACCGTTTGGCATTCGTTACAGCTGTTAATGATTTTCTGAATCTCTTCTGCTATTAAAATAATGATCGTTTGTGGTCAGACTTCACGTTAGGGAAAAGAAAGTAGTCTGCAGAAGCCAAATATAGCGCAAACTGTGACACGCCTTTTTTTACTAGAATGGCAGTGTGCAATGCCACATTGTCGTGCAGCAGAATCTAATTACTTGATTCAAATTTTTCAGACGAAACTGGTTGAAGTATTTTCAGAATAACATCTTCCATGTCTCTATGTAAACGGAATTTATTAGCTGCTCCAGGAGTTTATCAGTTTCTGATAATTCAGAGTTGATAAACTAAGTTTATCAGCTCTCCCAGGAGGGGAGGATAAACTGTGTTTGATTTCTAAATTAATACCCCAGGAGTTTATCAGGTGATGTCCACTTTCAGTTGTGGAAGTTGAGCCGAAAAACAAAACAGTCGACTTTTTGCAGAAAATTCTCCCCTCCCCCAGCCCCCACTTAAAGAACCACTTAAGGAGGCCCCACTTAAGGTCCCCGAATGCTCAGTTTCCTTAGTTTTGTTACACACTGGTCGACAACTTGCTGAATTTGACGTATTAATCAACAACACTTCTTTCTTTGATAGAACAATCAAACAGCGGTGAAATACAATTCATATGAATTTGATCATATTTAAAATTAATTATAATTTAAAATTAAAATAAAAGATACCAGTTAGTTTTACTACATTCTTTCAAACACGAAATTAACCAACAACTGTAAAATAAAATTCACATGGATTTGAGATTGATTAACAATAAACTGTAGTTTAAACTCGAATTGAAAACAAAAATCTTTTACACAGATTCACTTAAAACTGAGATAAAGCAATACCTTGTATAGCTTGGCTAACTGGTTCCGCAATTATCTCACACTGTTTGAAGCTGAACTAACTGAAATATGTCTATTTTTCAACAAATAAAACGAAATTTATAAATTCAAATGTCTTTATTATGAATAATTTTTAAAAATGCATATTTATTTTATTTCTCATCTTATTGTCTAAAAATGTCGGTATCGATGTCTGCAGATGTTTCAGTCATTTCTCTGTGGCTACGGACTGTACCGGTTATCTCTACATATAATAAAACAAGGAGTCCGTGTGTGTGTCTTTCGTTCGTGTTGCAAGTAAACTAATAGACCCAGGGCCACGAAATTTGGTACATAGGTGTATCCACACAAGAGCCAGTGCGCCTCGAAGCGATTTTTTCGAAATTCTAATTCGAATATTTTTTATTTTATGTTTTGTGACCAAATCGCGTCATTTTGACACATAATGGGCTACAGGAAAGCGAGATTTCACTCTATACATTTCATTTTTACATCGTCGTGAAGCGTAGACACTTAGCTATTTTACGAACTTAAAATAAATTTCGTATTTCAATAAATCGGTTAAATACGAATTTATTTAGGAAGGTGAGCTTAACACCTTTTCAAAACTTATTTAAAAAAATGTGCTGTTTAGTTTCCGTTGATTTTTGGACACGTTGAACTTTAATCCTTTCGACTCCTTTTAAAAAAAAAATTTTGGAAAAATAATAATATTTTGTATTTTTTAAAAATTTTTTAAATGAAGCTTCCGAATACACTTCTCACATCTCAGATATTTTAAAATGTAGTTTTGGCAACAATTTTCCTTTCTTATTGTTGTTGATAGATTTTTGATGAAATTGCATCATTTTGAATAGTTTCATTCTTTTAAAAATTTCGGTTTGGCAACAATTTTTCATCGTATTTCTTATGTTACTGTTTTTAAGAGACTGAAAAGTTTAAGAAATTAAAAAGTTGTTTCTTTTTGCAACGGTAAATTGTTTAATTACTTTATTAGGATAATTAACATTTGTATCAAGGGATATTGCTTATTTCATTTTTATATTATGTTTTAATTATATATAATTTTAATTATAAAAAAGTTTTGCATGATATTTTTTAATCTGTTTAAGTTCTTAATCTGTTTATACCATTTGAGTTCTTAAAATTTTGCAAAGGGAAGTTGGTTAATTTATTTATTAGGATAAGTAATATTTGTATTAAGGGATACTGCATATTTTATTGTAATTTTTTATATATATAATACATTTTTATTGATTTCTTGTTCTGCAGAGTAAGTTGTTCTGCAGAGTAAAATTCTGCGCGAAATGTTTTGTTTTTTGAGTTTCTTTCATGTTATTGTTTGCTTATTTCACTGTTTGTAAGACATTGAAAAGTTTTGCATGATTTTTTTGCATGAGCCAGTGCACCCCGAAGCGAATTTTTCGAAATTCGAATTAGATTTTTTTTTTTAATGTCTTCTGACGAAATTAAGTCATTTTAAGACATAATGGGCTATAGCAAAGCGAGATTTCACTCTGTACATTTCATTTTCACATCGTCGTGAAACGTAGACACTTAGCTATTTTACGAATTTAAAATAAATTTCGTATTTCAATACACCGATTAAATAAGAATTTATTTAGCAAGGTGAGCTTAACACCTTTTCAACGGGATTTTTTTTAAAAAGTTTATTTTAAAAATGTACTGTTTATTTTCCTTTCATTTTTGGACACGTTAAACTTTAATCCTTCTGACTTCTTTTACAAAAATAATTTTGGAAAAATAATAATATTTTGTATTTTTAAAAAAATTTTTAAATGAAGCTTCCGAATACACTTCGCACATCTTTTAAAATGTGGTTTTGGCAACAGTTTTTCATCCTTATTGTTGCTGAGAGATTTTTGATGAAATCGCATCATTTTGAATAGTTCCATTCAAATAGAAATGTGGTTTTGGCAACAGTTTTTCATTCAGTGCTTTGTATGCTGAACTGGTGACTGTTTTCTTTTGAAAATATGAGTAAAGCTGGCTGCGTACTAGCTTAAAATCAAACACAAGTTAAATGGCTGCGATGTGACTGCTGACACATTTTCTCAGAAGATTACTTAAAGTAGCATAATATTTCAAAATTTCAGAAAAAGAATCATTCAAACTATCGAGTAAGAAAATGTTTAAAAAATTTTAATTTTATTGTAGAATTTTTATATAATTTTTTATGTTGTAATGGTGGTGCTTAAGAACGGGGATATAAATTATGCTTTAACAAATGTTTAATGCACATCTCATGCAATTAATTTGCTAAAAATTCAAGATGTATATGTTTTTCAGGAGATACATCAGGGCCGTATAAAGGAGGGTTGGAATCTTAACAAAGAGAAAAAAGTTGGAAGAACTTACGCGGCCATAGGTCCCAGGTGTGTCTTTTAGGCATTTTTCCGGTACGTTTAAAAGCCAGACGAAGGCTGGCCGCATAGCGGCTAGTTGTTAAATAACTGCATATTGCCTCAACTAGATAACTTTTAAAAGCAAAATAAGAGTTTGTGATGAGAAAGAAACATTTCAAATAAACTGACAAGGATTTCACAGTTTTTTAAGTAATGCTGCTGTTTCTTAACAAAAATAAATCATTCTCATTGCTGTTATTCTGCATTGAGAGAAGTAGGTTTCTACGCTATATAGATTTTAAACTTTTCTACTTAGCACTGAAAATATTTTAGTCGGTCAGAAAATCAAGTATTTTTTATGAATTATCGTTTTTATCTGTTTATTATTACATAATTGACAATTCATTGTGAAAAGAGTAAACGGAGTTCAAAAAGTGATGTTAGAATCTCTGTCACAACAAAAATAGCTTTTAACTGAAGAATTTTTTTGTGTTCTGAAAAATAAAGAAACAGAAATTTCCTGCTCTTAATCCATACACAATTCTGGAAAAAGTATAAAAACAAGGGGACGTGGTCAGAGCACGGTGAAGAGAAATTTCAAATTACTGAAAATGTGTTTAAAATGCTATCAGCTTAGGGCGGTTTCGCATAAAAATCTATCGTTTAATTTTTCACGTAGAACTACATGCTGACCAAAATACGAGTACAGAAGGAAAGCAACATCTAACCCTAAATTATTTGATTTATTCATAATGTACAAAAAATTCGATCATCAGATACAGTATGCTTCGGCCGCTGTAATCTGTAACTATATACATCTTTGACGTCATTCAGTAGGATATATTAGTACGTCCATGACGTCATTCAGTAAAATATATTGGTACAGTGTATTCCCAACTATGTGTCTTTTATGCTGTCTTGTTAGTTAATACCTATTGTAAAAAGAATTTCTCCGAAGTCCAGAAACGAAATTTTCCAGACAGGTACAGAGTCCAGAAACGAAATTTTCTGTCTCGTTTACTACGTCGACAATTACTACCCGGCGAAACTTTTCCAATCGAAAATAATAATTGCCCTTTTGTCTCAGGATCATATGCAAAGCACTAAGTTTCATCTTCAGTCAAAATTTATTCGAAAAAAAAAATTCAGGATTAATGTTTGACATTTGGATCAAATGATTTGTTCAGTTTCCGAATCTCATGACAGCAAATGATCATTGGATCAAAGTGAATGATTTTTAAAATTTTGCCCGTACGCAGGCGCTATTTTAAGAAACTCCAATTGAATTTACGGAAAGCCAACAGTAATAAATGCTATCAATTATCATTAAGTTTGCTAGAATTTCTACAAAAATATTTCAATAACTTTTTAGACGGACTGTTTATGGTTACCCTGTTTCTAAATGATGCTATTGGTGAATACCTGGCATGTTTTGGACCAATCTTACTATCAGCGTGTGTGTGTGTTCTAGATTTGTGCCTGTCACAACTGATGATCTAAACTCCCGCGTTCTCCTCAGCCTCGTGAGCAGCGAATTGGAAAATCGTTCCAAAGATTCCCAACAACGTTTCTTCCTGACACCGCCAATCACCTCTCGAGGTACGAAGTGACAGAGAAAACAAACCTCCTAAGAAGCGATTTCCTGCGTTATTTACGGAATTCAATGACGCTCTCAGGATTATCACAGAGCTTGCTTCATGGCTGAAACAAAGAACTGTGTGTCTCGATTTCTCGAAGCCTCCGCATTATTCACGCGCTGAAGGCCTGCGCAACCCGATACTCACTCGGTGATCTCGAAGAAGAAACTCGATAGGGGCTTGGTAACGGAAAAAAAAGGCAAGCCATCTCCAGGATTTTGACGGATGAGTCTGAAGAGATCATTTTTTTCTTTGCACTTTCCCCTTCCTCCCCCTGTGGGCTCTTTAGGGTGGATAGGATCGCTGTCTAGTGTTCCAGCGTGGCGAACAGCTTGGAAGATAAACGAAAAAGATAAGATCGTTTGTAACAGCAGTGTTAAGGAATGGTTCCTTAGGCAAGTTTACGGTTGAAACCAGGGGAAGAGAATTCGTAATGTAAAAAATATGATTAAGTGAGTGTGATTGTAGGAACTTCGGAGGTCTGTCTATCAACAACCGCCCCCCTTTTTTTTAATAAAAATATGAGTTCGAAAGTTTTGAAGTTTTCTAAGAGGATAATGGATACAAAATCAAATTATTGAAATTAAATCTCGTGATGAAATCGAAATCTGAATTATTGTACTAAACAAAATAATAATAAACATTCTAAATTAAATAATTTTGTCACGAGGTAGGTAATAAGATATACCGTTCGAAACGACTTTTTTTCAATCATAATATTCCTGAAAATGCTTATGGTTATTGGCTGAATATTATGTAAATTATGTGTTTTAAATTACACTAGTTAGACAGAGTCTTGAAAACATAAAACGAAGATCTGAATTACTAAAAACTGCGTTTATACGTTGTAGGATTTTTGTTGTTGTTATGCTGAGAAACATGAAAAATGAGCAATGCTTTTTTGTATAGTATATAGTATTATTCATAGTATTTTAGAATAGAATTCTAGAAATGTTTTTATTTATCCCAGTAATGGTATAAAACAGCACTCGGTTAAAAAGGTTATTAAGAAATAAAAATACAGTAACTTTTTACTTAACTCACCTTTATATTCCGATAAATAATAACTTTTTATAATATCGAAGACAAATAAAGCACTTTAGGCATCGTCGAATGGCAATTATGATGTACAGAATTTCAAGGCCTGACTTCCACAGGGAAAACGGGTCTGGGATTTAATATTCAAGGCGACCACCAAAGTCCTGAAAAAAAACTATGGAAAAAAAAAAAAAAAAGAACTACAAATCTTTCATTTAAAATTATAAAGTTATGATTTATAATGAGCGAGAAGACATGATTTTTTTTAAAATCCCAAATAAATTTTTTAGATGATCTGTTCATCAGTAGGCCAAAATTAAAAATCAAAAGAAATGATTTTTCTATGTCTAAATGAAACATTCATCGTATATTTTATTGTTAAACTGATAAACAATTTAATTAAAAACAGTCTTTGTAACATGCTTTACGTTAATTAACCAGTTATTATGATTTTGATCTGTATTACAACTTCTACCTTACTTATTCCTCACCAGAATGCAAGTTAGCTTTGAGAGTACATAAACTGAGGGTTTTGAATTTTACAAAGGGACGGAGAGCCGCGATGTTAGAATTTCTCTCTGTTTAACATTGCTATTCTGGCTTTGGCATTCTCTTGCTAGCCGATGTTTTAGACTTAACGCACCGGTAAAATACTGGGCCAATTTATGGCTTATTTTGTTGAATATGTATTTTTAAACTACGTTTGTCACCCGCATTTGAATTTAACGGACTGTTATTGCTTAATTTACTTGCCACAAGAGGTGGTTTGTCTGCAGCACAAGGCGTGCCTTTTATATTCAAACTTCAGACTAAATAAAAAGGTTATTTAAACCTTCTCCTGTATTTGCGAATATTTAAGACTTAGCGACGATAACTCGCTAACCTGTCCAGTAGGGCCTGAAGAACGTAACTTCCAAGTCAATAACAACCCTACATATCTCTGTAATTTAATTTATGTTTCTAATAACATCAACACGATTCTTTACGTTTCCTTGTTTTAGGTTTCTTTCAGTAAAAACCGAGATCCTGGCTTAAAATCTGTAAGTTTATACTATGTGGACACATAGTAAACTGAAATCATGGTCACAAAATGTATCAAAAAGGTAAATGCACTTTAACTTTCAATAAAAAATATTAAATTATAAGATTATTTCACAAAAATATTTTAAATGAAATGTAATTTGCATCAGTGACATATACTACGTTAAGAAAAACTAGAGGGAAAGGGGCTTTCGTTTTGTTCCGCCATTTTGTAAAGAGTAAAGAAAAAAGTAATTTTTTGTAAAGATTTTGTAAGAGTGCCATTTATATTGTAAATAATAAAATGCTCTTCGAGCTGTTAATAACAATATTGTACTCTCCGATAATCACGTTCTCAAAGGCGACCATCTCCACAGGAAAATAAGGCAATTTGGAACATTATCAAATATGTATATCAACATTATACATATATATATATACTATATGTGTATGCTATATCAGCTGTTACAATATGCATATCTACACATATTGTAACAGTCATCAATCATGCAATTCCAAACTATGAGAAAGTGGCATTTTTCCACAGTTATTCCCATTTAGAAAATTAATTTTGTAATTAGCAAGCACTATTCAGAAGTTCATTTAAAATGACAGAAGAAGCAAAACTGCTGTTGCTTCCTTAGAAGTAGTAGTATTAGAAAGTCGTCGCTAAGCGACCGGAACGAGAGAGAGTAACTAGATAGAAATTAACTGCGTTTGCGTGACGGTTAATTTTCACGAGTCATCACTTTGTATAAGCTGCTATCACGAGCTTTCTTGTTTTTAGATGTCACATCTGCGTGTAGATCGTCATTAGCACAATGAAATGAGATAACCACATGCAGCTGCCCCTCTTTTTTTTTTCTGCTTCGTTTTATTTTTGTTTGTGCGCTTGATAGATGTTTGTGCTACATTTAATTCCATGTTATGAAATTACAGAAGGCAAAATATATTTTTTGACATTTTTTTTAATGTTAGAAGCATCTTTGTTACAGTGTTAGAAATCTTTCAAAACGTTTTCGGCCTTAAATTAGGTTATGTTACGATACGCTATAATGCTATTTATCATCTATACGATGCAAAAAGTTTTACCATTGCATTAGAAATAAGATATTTAACTCATTTTCCGCAGAGAATGGCGAGTGCCATTCTCTGCGGTCACTTGACAAAGCTTAAGTTATTTAATATATCATCATATCTAGTCAATCTTTATTTCATAAAAAAATTCAATGATTAAAAATTATAATATAATAATTTATCGCTTTGCACTTTTTAGTTGAAATTGCTGAATTTGCTGACTGATAATTTTCATGAGCATTTGCAGTAATTTTAAATTTAGGCAAAAACCAAGCCTGCTGTGGCATAATTTTTTAATAAAACTCTATTGATTTCAAGGGTGATCAGATATAGGTCACTCTTCTACAGGAAAATGTTTTTTTCAAATTTTTAAATGGATATTAATGGACACAACAAAAGTAAAACAAATTTAACATCATCTGTGAACAAAGTAAGTAGTTATAAACGTGGAAAAGGTAAGATAACTTCTTTAGTTTCTGACGTCATCCATTCCAATTAAATTTATATTTATCAATTAATGATGCTTACTGCAATCTAGTTGTTCCCAGCACTTTCAAAAACCTCATATCTTAACTTTTTCACTTTTATCACTATTTTCCGCAATAGATGTCGCTACATGCGTTTTCACTCATCAGTTTTCAAATGAAATGGCTGTCGCTTCTGCCACCTTTGCAAAAAAGTCTTTTTTGCTCCCGAATTTATTAAGACTTCTTTGAACTATAAAGACTACTTTAGAATTTTATTAAAAATCTACCCCAGTCTCAGGTTTCTTTTTTGTCTAATTTTGAATTTTACATTTGTCCTCTTTCAATTAGTTCGGAAGTATTATTGTAATTAATAAAAAGAAAAATCGAACATCATGTACATTATGTACCGTATATTTTCGCAGATAAGACAATAGCTGAATCATAAAAAGGGTCCTGAAAACTAGGGGTCGTCTTATAGGACAGGAAAAAAAAAAAGGAAATTCATATAAATTAAAACCATTATAAAATAAATCGCTCCTTAATGTATTTAAAATCCTGCAAAATCCTCACATTCGTCATCTAAGGCAATTAACTCCTGAAATACATCCTCACTTTCGTCGTTGAGAAGCTCGTCATACGGGTCCCATTCTGTACTTCGAGAGTTGATTTCCACTTCGTCATCAGCATCTCATAAACAAATCGTCCTCAGTGCCATCCACAGCGTTAGAAATCCCCCCAAATTTTGAAGGATTTGATCACTGTTTCCACTTTTGCTTTTTTCCATGATTTGATCACAAAACCACACAGGATATCAAGTGACGCAGCCCACAGAACTTTACTTTTCGCATCAGACATATCGCCACTCATCATCCAGTTATTCCACTGCTCATGCATATGATCTTTGAATGGCTTATTCAGAGAAACGTCTAAAGGTTCACCGAAATTAAACCACCCGGTATATTCTTAGTTTTGTTGCGTGCTAAGCGATTTTTAGTGTATGTTGATTTCGTAGAGCACCTGGTCGCCTCTGCCACACATTTTCCATTTTACACAGTTCTTGTCCATCTACCCCTTTCACATTTAGGTAGAAAAATGCCTTCTGAGAATTTTATTTTAGGAGTAGTTGTTCTCTTGAAAATGAACATGGATTTTTAACTTTGTTCCTTCTGCTATGCATGTTTTTAATATAAACCTAGTTTTTGCCATGACCAGAAATTCTGACTTGAACAAACATGCGTGAACAGTTTTACGCCCTTTGCTTCTACAGTTAACGTGAAGCTCGTTTCACATTTCCGTCTTTTCGAAGATTCCTTGATTAGGCCTACACGTTTCAAATTTTACGCTGATTACACTTATAGTACGATTTGTTTAGACCCACGACAAAACCTACAACGAAAGTAGAACTATATGTGAGTTCGTAATTCTGCACGTGCCTCTATAGGCAGTGTTGCAAGAAAATAAAATGTGTTCCAGATGATGATTGCTGATTCAAACTGAATTCATAGGCTGTTCATAGTTTGGGGATTGTCTTATAGACCAGATATACGCTAAAACTATAAAACTTTGAGAAAACTTTATACCTCGTTTTATCTGAAGGTCGTCTTGTCTGCGAAAATATATGGTACATCGATACAGAAACCTCCCCCCCCCTTATATACATACATATATAAGATAAAAAATTATATAATATAAAAATGTGTAAATCAAAAGTCTATCTTGAAGGTCAAATATTCCTTATATAACTCCTTATGTTAATTTGGATATTTTCTCTCTCTGTTCTAAAAATGATAACTACTTATAATAAATGACTTTAAACTGCGTCATTTCAAAATTAATCCATGCACTTACATAGAGGTTTCAGTAAATAAGATTTCAGGTTGAGAACAGAAATTATTGTTAACCAACAGGAATTAAATGTGAACTGAAGCTAAATCACTCCGAAAACAAATTTCATTCTGGACACATCGCGTTTACTCTGCGCTTCTCTCTGTAGCTAGACTGCTATCATTGCTTTTCTTACCGCAACATCTTCAAAAATGTAAATAGTTCTTCAAAAACAGGTGCACTTACCGTTCCAATTTATTAGTCACGCATCATTAAAAATGGTTGTCGATGAAAATAAAAAAATATTAGATTAGCCAATGACTGCAGCTGCTTCTTTATACATCAGCTGGCATGGTTAACAACTATGTCATCAATATCTTTCTTCAAAATATTTCGTGTATAAATACTTTATCCAGCTTTTAACTTCTCTGGAGATGCCTGGCTACAAAAGTACCTTTAAGAAGCTTCTCGTCTTTTCCAATTCTGGCCGAAGATGCGATGTTTAAAACGCAAATTCTTTGCATCAACGTTCAGTACCCAATATTCCAGATTAAAATTTTTTGTGAAAAATATATTTAAGCTAATTAATTATACGATTTTACATAATAGTTCTTGTATTTTGATTACTGCTGCATGCAACCGATTTTTGTAACGCAGTGATCACGCGCGATCCGAGGCGATTTTCTGGTCATTCGTCAAGGAATGTCGTCTTTTAAAAAAAGACCATCTGTCAAGGCATGATATATGGAGTTGCAGAATGGTTTTATTCTATTCAAGGCTATTTGTCAGTTAAAGAAAAATCTTTAAGTAAGAGTGTGCTGTATGCGTTTATTAATAAAATTATGCATTAACTGAAAACATCAGTAGTAAGTAATGCAGCAATAAAACAAACCTGGACAAAAGTTTATCTTATAATTAGTTTTCTGAAATATTGTAGTGCAAGTTTACTGTAATGTATGTAAATTTAATATCTGTTTTAAAATGGGGAAAAGAATGTTTTATTGCAAGGTGAAGATTTATAGTCTATGACTTCGAAGAAGATTTTAGCATTAAACATTCATCGCAAATTTATTTGACGAATTTGGTATTCGCGAAAGCAGAAAATTCGCAATAAATTTCCTCGGAAGTAAACATGGAGATGAAATTACTGCCCCTTTTTAAGGCATGAAACAAAATAACTTAAATTTAAAAATGCTGAAAATTGCATTATTATTTGCATTACTAACGTTAAACAAGAGTTAAATTGTCCATTTCTGGAATTTTCTATCCAAACATAGAACCAGTATCCAAATACTACAAGCGAAATCTTTAAGCATAACTTTTTCTTCAGGAGGTTTCTGTGCTCACTTTTCTTATTTTCATGAAGAAAAAATGGGATTATGAAAAATTACATGACGATTTTGGACGCCATGTAAAATAAATATGAAACCACAAGCTCGAGCTTTGCGAGCAAACAACTCAGGGACTGTTTGTGAGCACGGGAAACTTTAAAAAAAATGTTATTATTTTTTAATAAATATCGCTATTTTTTAAATTTAATATTAAAAGCAAATATTTAAGTAAAAAACAAAAATACATGATATTTTTAGTTTCATTTTACATGATTTACAGTTATCTTATTTATATATTCCTTTACAATTTTTAGGTAAGCATTCCGAGAAATAAATTATTAATTCAGGTTTCCCCAAATTTCGAGAAAGCAAAAATTCGCGAAACTGCAACAATCGTCATTTATGAGCAATAAAATAAAAATATCATCAGCTAGCATTCCTTATCAATTTTAATTCATATCATTAGTTATCAAACCTAAAAGGTTACGTCAGAGCAATCGATTAGGAACTTTGCTATGACAAAAATCACACCCGCACACAAAATAAACAAATAAATAAAAAGAATGGTAAATTAGAAATAAAAGTTTCCTCTTAGTGATGGCAGCATTCTAAGATTTCTATAATAACTGGATAAAAATTTTTGACATTCACTGAAAAGTTATAACCAAGGTGGTTAGAATAAATGGAGTAAGCCTCCTCCATATGTTCCATGCAATGAAGACGTCACGGTATGACATCATGATTTACCATGGCCGCTACCATAAGCGGACTTCCTTGTTGGTTTTGTTTGCATACTAATTTGTGTTATCTATACAAACTACACATCATTGAACATTTATAAATTTTCTTATGCTCCCTCAGGACTACGTAATACAGATTGGTAAAGGCCTTCGGTTCGTAGACCTCTTATCAAGTTTAGATCCACGAACCACGTTTATAAGTCTCTCGTTCTAATTTTAATATTTGACATAATTGGTTTTCTACTTAGTATATAGAAATATCATAAGGATTGCAAATAACGTTTCAAATTGAATAAAATCTAGTATATGAAAATGTGTAATAGTAACTACAAGACAAAAGTATGTATACATAAAACCTGGAAGACTATTGAAAGTTACACTGTTTTTTTTATGTAAATTTTGCCTACAGACTCTTTTATGAGCCTGCGGACGTTGATATTTGTTCTTAAAGAGAGTGTAATTTTATTTAACTTTGAAATTTTATCCGTATATTGTATGACAGCCATGATAAGTCGTGACGTCACGTTGTTGACATTTTCTTGGGTTCACTTTTGGGACGTCACGCTTACTTTATCCATTCAAACCTCCATGGTTATAATATTCTGAATCAGAGCTTAAATTGCGCCGAAGCCCGGCTCCGGTACTTCTCAGTTTCTGAGGTAAATCGTAATTCTAGCAAGAGCGCACCGGAACCCTAAATAAAACAGCCCCGGAACTTCTTGCATATAAGTAAAAACAGTTTCAGAGGACAAATTTGCCTTAAAAATCTATTATAACTTCCGTATGCATGCCTGTCTTTCTCGGAGAAACAAACATTTTGACGGAGGTTAAGACTTTTAAAGAAGAATAAGTTCTCATCCACATGTCAAAAGCTTATTCTCCAGGTAGTGCAATGCAATAATGACAGCGGGTAAAATATTTTGTTCCCGAGTAAGTATTACCTTGTTCAACAAAAGTATTACCTTGGTTACCAAAAGTGATTATCTTGGTTGTGCATATCCAGCGCTAGTGCCCTGTCACCGCAGAGCTCCTGCAGATTTGAACCTATATAACCAAGCACAGGAGATAACTGTTGTCACTTGTGCAGACCTTACCTTTTTATCATTTGCTTTCGGACAGGATTTGGGAAAACTTGTTTACCCAGTCGCAATCCGCTTGACAGCTAGAATTATATTGGCAGAGCATCGTTGGACTCTTCTCTGTTTAGTTTCGAAGCTACTCTTCTCCATTAAACTTTCTATCAATACTCTCATATTGTTTCTAGCATTCTCTTTATTCTCATTAGTGACGCTTTAAACGTTTCACTTTTTTCCAATGGTATGCTGGAAAAATAATGGTTTTTTCATTCTCTCTTCCCTTGAAATAAAGCCTTAAATTATATATTCAGAACTTAAATTCAGCCGGACGCTGGCTGAGCTATTTTTTAGTTTTTGAATGAAATTGTAAGTCCAGCCGGAGCCCCAAATAAGACGACGTCCTATATTTTATTTCTTTTATTTAACTATTTACCATGAATTTAATAATTTATTAAACTTTATTTATATCTTTATATTTTATTAAATTTAAATTCAATTATTAGGTATTTTATTATTTTATTTTTCCTTTTCGTGCTTACGACCTTCCATAGAACTCTGGCCTTTCTGATTTTAGAAATTAAGCCCTGTTCTGAATCATGTTATTGCAACATTTCAGACCATTAGCATAGCGTGAATTCTTTCCAAATTCTATCCAAACAATCGCCTAACTAAAGACACGAAAACATTTTATGTTATGTTCAGAGATGCAAAACTTTCGCAAAAATAAAAAATTTAAGTTTCAGATTTAGCAATTTTTCGGTGTGGGAAACAGAAATAAAATAAGAAATATAAATTACTGTTTCTGTAATCAAACAAATTATTGCAACAAAATGAGGGAAAAAAATATGTGTTTCAGCAGCCACTGCAATTATTGACTTACCTGTTGTTTTTTTTTTTTTTTTTGGTTGCGTTTTTCTCGGAATATTGCGTAATGTAGATATAGCAAAACTATACGCAATATTCCGAGAAAGTATTACTATGTCTATGGCAAAGTGGTATAGACATTAAGTATATCCAGGTGGAAGATTATATAAGCAGGCGCGTATTTTGCCAAATAATCACGCACAACTAGATTATCATATTTACGCAACGGATTATTGACGTTTGCTTGCTATTTTTTACACTGCCTTCATCAAATTCTTTGTCGACAAGTTGTAATCTACTGCTTAATCCCGAGTGCATATAGGGTGGATACATCTTTCGTCTTTAAATGATTAACGTTCGTCGTATGTTTCGGTAACGTTAGTCATTTGTTAAATATCCCTTTCCTGGCTTTCTACACGAATATTATAATGTTTACACATAACGATATGAGTGTCTCTTCATTACAAACCCTCTTTATTCTGTCATTTATTTCTTTTTATGGCAACCTATACAGATACAAATTTGCAATCAATAAGCTGAACTACGTATTTAATAAACATAATGAAAGAAACGCTCACGGTTTCATCACTTGTGACAGGAATGAACTGTTTAAGCGATACAACTAGCGCGAAGTACGTGTATGAGGGAAAGACAGCAGTTATGATCATGTAGAACTTCCAACGAGTGCTGTACCCCAAATAAGCAAATTTTCTTTGAATTTTTTCCCCATTTTTGCTAAAAAAATTCATAATTCTTATTTCACATTTAATAGCTAGTACTAGTAAATTTCGCATTTATTTGCATCTAGTTCGCAAATACGAAAACTCCGTGTCCCTTCTTATAGGTAAAGCAGGAAGTTTCATTGTGAAATAATTTTTTATATTAATGTCTTTGAACAAGTTCATAATGACCCGAAATAATTTAAAGTCATAGTTGTCTACGATGATTTCATTTTGAAAATATCAATAATTAAATTGAATCTCTTTCAAAGAAACTTCAGATTTTGAAGGAAAAAAAGAAAAAAGAAAATCCCGAATACCTCAACAACATTTCAAATACTGAACTCGAAAATTTTGGAACTTAATAATTTTAACTGATTCCCTAATCTTTTGAAAACTGGAAACTGATAACTATGATATCCAAATTTTAACGTGAACATAGTACAGGGGGAGGGAGAAAAGAAAAGAGGGGGGAAAAGAAAGGAAAGTTATGTGACAGTACATCGCCTTATCTGTTCCGTTATTTTTTTATTATTACGGAAATGAAAAAATAACCGAACAGATAAGGCAATCTTGCATGATTCTCAGCCTTGAATGTCTAATCAAGCACTAAAGATTTAATAATATCTTAGTGTTTGAAGTTTAAATTAAAATTAACACTCAACTGATTTATTTGAAAATTAAAAGAGAAAGACCACTATCATATACCTCTATAGAATTATATTGATCAGCTACCTGATAAGTCACTAATGTTTTTAGAACAATAGTTTGGCAACGCAATTAAATGTTTTTCTTTTTTAATTCCTGACGGGAGAACGTTAACGTCGTCCCTGTAGCGCAGTGGATAGCGCGTTGGACTTCTAATCCAAAGGTCCCGGGTTCGAATCCCGGCAGGGATGCAAGTGGAGAAGTAGAATCAAGGTGATTCTTTCTATTTTGTTGGCAGTACTAAGTTCATAACAGTAACGTCTAAGTTTTTACGATAATAACATCATTTATTGCATATTACTGAAGCAGTGCACTAATTTTTTAAACTAAATACCATATTTTAAAAATTCTGCGTATAAAAACTTTTGGATTTCATACTTGACATTTAAATTAAGGTACTTTTAGATAACCCCCTCCCCTCATGCTAACCAACTAGTCATCCGCTCGTTATCCGTGCTTCCGTGAGCTGATTATTATTGTCTGTGTACTCGAGACTACACTAAAGCCAAAGCAATTATACCGAATACTGAAATCGAGGGGTGCGGATAATCAGAAAGTACTTAAATTTGGTAAGGATCACGACTTTAAACACAATATTTAATGTTACTGTTTTAATGTTCTTTAGAAACATTAGCTCGCGTTAAGTCCAAACAAGCAAGAAAGTTAATAAGACCATAATACTTAAAAACAAAGCTTTGAACTGGAACTCAATTTTGTTCGAAAAGCCATACAATAATACTGCAGACACCCATATTAATTAAGACTGCAACTTATCCAGATAATTCCATTATACAAATAATTGAGTTATTTTAATACACATTATCTATTCCTTTAAAGACAAATGAGAATTTTTTTTTAATTTCTTTCCTTATTTTTTACCTATTTTCCTTATTTTATTTGTTTCTAAAATTTTTCATTGTGTTTTATTTTAATACAGAGATTATATGAGTAAAAACATAGAATAATTTTATCTCTAAAATAAAATATAAAACACTTGTTTTTTCTGATAAATTTCAATAAGCAATTAATTTTTAACTTTTTTTTTTCATTCCGATGGCACATTAAACTAAGGAGGGGAAAAAAATCACTTTATACCAAGAAAAAATTATGTTTTCGTCTCAAAAATAAAATAACTGCATAAAAAACACCTGATGTGGGCACCACACGACTTCCTTGTACGTCCCATTAAATTATACACATTTTTTGCTGCAGTTCATTTAAACATATTTCCTCGAATTTCATTACAGATACATTTCTAATTCAATCAATTCAGGTTTCAGTTCGCGGCAAGACAAAAATGCATAAAAACTCGAATCTTCTTTCAAAACTGTAAAATACAGAAAAACCTAAACTACCGAATAAAGTTAAAAACAGTTAAAAAACAATTATTTTTATAACTAAAATTAGAGTTTCTATGCAAAAACAAGAAATTCAACTAGCGGGCAGAGAGCAAAATTTTTGGGGCACCAAATTAAAAGTTAACGTTTGGTCACACTGGGCAAAAAGACGCTGAAACTGCGGCACCAACTGACTTAATTCCCAAGCGTTTCAAATATAAACAAATGGCGGCTTCTTGAGCTTAGCTGCAGAACTTTCTTAATCTTTTAAACTGCTGATAATTCTATAACTATTGCATTAAGATTAACTAAAGGCATAAAAACCTTAACCGTAACTTATAAAAATCACGTAATTCAATCATCATTTAAAGCAACAAATGCAAATAGAATTAAAAAACTGGGCTCACCGAGCAGCGTCATAAAGTGGAAAGATTAACAGATGATAGATAGATAAATAGGTAGATAGACAGATGCGTTTGATGCGGCTGATTGCTACGAAAAAGCAAGGTGCACAACTACATGTTATAGCAGTCCCATATAAACAAAATTTCAGCGTTCTACAGCTATTCGTGTCTGAGTTATGCGACGTACATACATACAAACTTCGTGAAAAAAATCTCTTCTGAATCCATTTTACAATCCGTTTTGGAAAAAAAGGTTCTTTATTCTGTCCGTACGTACAGATGTCACGCAAAAACATCGCTCTAATGGATTCGAGGGTGTTCAAAATGGATACTTTTGTTGAAATATGATATCGGAAATTTGTCGCGATTACAATATTTCCTTTACTTCGCACAAAGAAGTAAGAAAGCGAAGCGGATCAAAGCTGAGAAAAACTCAATTTCTAAAATTAGAAATACCATTGCCCTAATGGATAAAACAATAAGTAATCAGCAATTAAAAAATTAAATAAAATATAAAAATAAAAGCTATGTCATTAATTTAAAGAAAAAAATAATGAGTTGATAAATAACGAAAAATAAATACATTATAAAAATTCAATCAAGCATGAATGATTTCGGAATTATTTTTTACAAAGCAGTGCATGTTTTTGGCAAATAAAAAATATAATAAGGTAACCATAGGTATTTCATATGAGAGTAAACACTTTAGTTAATTATATATCTTCTAAGAATTCAGGACTAAGAATTTTGCTCTGATATTTCTTGGAGAAGAAACCACAAAAGTAGCTATGCTATCAACTTGTTCTCTTAAGAAATCATACCTAGGAACTGAGATCAGAGCCACAAAGTACACCTGGCTATTAACATACCATAAGCCACATATGTTTCTGATATTAAATTTTAAGAAATTAAAAATATATAAAATAAAATAAATAAATAAATAAAAAAAAAATCTGAAATGTTTCAGATTTTAAATTACGTCCAAAGGGACGTTTATTTAACATTTTGTGTGTTACCTTTATTTGTTAAATACCATGTTCTTCGCACTTAAACCATAAAATTCAGTTCAACAGCAATATCGCAAAATAATTTTAAATTGAGCATATCTTTAGAAATTTCGGTACACGCTCTCACGCGCTGGAGATAAAAATGTTTTTCTGTACAACGTTGGTATTGCTGGCTTTGAAATCTTTGAGTTTGTTAATGAAAAATTCGTTAAAGTTTTAGAGAATATTGTTACGAATTTCACATTTATTTGGCTATTTATTTAGAACTGTAATTAGAATTCCTTTTTATTTTCCCGTGCAACGCACGCACACGATTTTTGAAGAGAAAGCTACGTCAAAAAAAAAAAAAAACATGCATACATTTATGCAGATTTTTCATTTTTTAAAATTTAATGCAGAGCGATAACATTTAGTGGCAACAATTTGAAAAGTGATACGCTGTTTTTGTGTTTCCGAAGCAAAATCGCAAAACGAAAGTAATAGTCCTTCGGGACTAAATCCCTTTGGACTAAAAACAAAAATCTGAAAGATTTCAGATTTTAAATTACGTCCAAAGGCGCGTTTTTTTAACGTTTCGTGTGCTACCTTTTTTTATTAAATATCATGTACTACGTACTCAAACCATAAAATTCAGTTCAAAATCAATATCACAAAATCATTTTATAATGAACATATCTTTAGAATTTCCGTAAGTCTCGTGCGCTGGA
>KK112986.1:0-22690 GCA_000611955.2 Stegodyphus mimosarum | reverse complement strand
AATGCAGGAACAGGTATTGTTAATAGAACAGGGGGATGCTTTCAAGTTGCTTGTTGTAATTAACTGCTGAAGAGCTCACTGTTTCAGGTTAAAATGTTCTTATATTTCCAGAACCAGAGAAGAAAAACCATAAAAACATCCAGTTAGTTAACCTATTATTAGAACAACAAAACTGAGCAGCGTACAGTGAAAGCTTTTACATTGCTCTTTGGAACTCTGTTTTAGAAACCTCAGTGCTAGAACCTTTTAACTCATGGAGAAAAATATTTTAGGAGATAATTTTGAATGCAAAACAAGATGTCAGCTACATAGCTATAGATGATTGAGGAAAAAAAAAAGAGAGAGAGATTTGAAATGTTTCAGATTTTAAATTACGTCCAAAGGGGCGTTTTTTTTAACGTTTTGTGTGTTACCTTTATTTATTAAATATCATGTTCTTCGCTCTTAAACCATAAAATTCAGTTTAACAGCAATATCGCAAAATAATTTTTAAATGAGTATATTTTTAGAATTCCCGACACACAGTTCGACGAGCTTTAGATAAAAAGTTCCCCCCCCCCTTCAGTGTTGCCATTGCTCGTTTTAAATCGTTTAGTTACATTTCGCCCAAAGGGGTGTTTTTTCTTAACGTTTTGTGAGTGACCTTTATTTATTAAATATCATGTTCTTAAAATAAATTAATAAATATAACGATAATTTTTTTGCTCCGTTCAATGTTGCGATTGCTCGCTTTGAAATCGTTGAGTTTGTTAATCAAAAATTCGTTAAAGTTTCACAAAATATGAAGTAGATAATAAAACAAATTCCAAATTTGGACTTCCAGATGCCCATATTCGGGTGGAAACGTACGTTATTCAAAATTGGATGGCTCTAGATACCGTTGTTTTATCACAACAATATATATATATTTACGCAGCTTCTTCATTATTTAATTTCTTTAAATACAATACAGGGCGATAATGTTTGGTGGCAACAATTTGAAAAGTGAATCGGACATTTATAGTGAATCAATGCAAAATGCCAAAACGGAAAAATAGTCCTTCAGGGACAAAGCCCCTTTGGACTTAAAAAAAAAAGACTGTTCTATATTTTACATTCTATTGGGCCCATTGACGAAATTTAATTTGCGTTTTTTGTATCTCGAAAGCGCGACTTAGGACACATATTGCATTTCTATACAACTTTACTCTAACATAAGTCTCTTGACAAAAAAAATCGGACTTTTTCTGAAATGACATACCAATTTTTGTTTCATATTTCGATTTTACGACTCAAATTATGCCTAAATATTAAATTTTGTAAAATTTGGTGGGAAACTTACAGAGAAATTTATTAAAAATTTATCCTGAAGCACTTTCTTTAGTTTGCACCAAAAATAATTGACTCGGCGAAATTCTTAATTTATAGTAATCTATTTTACTTTCACTTTCAATGTGCACGACGGAAAAAAAAAAAAAAAATGCATGGGTCATTCTTTCTAAAAATTTTAATAAAATGCGTAAACCACATTTGGCATTATTATCGTTTATAACAAATATGCCAAATTTCAAAACGCGCTAATATATAAATTCCCGTACATGCTGGGAAATTTTGAATAAAAAACTCTAATTTTTTGTAAGTACGCCTAGAAAAATAGCTACTTTAAGGTGATTGCAAAAATTTTATAGATAATATTTAAAGTTTTTTTTCGAAAAATTTATAAAAATATTACAAAATACAAATTTTATAAACAAATCAGAAAATATCTACGAATTTTATTTGGATGGGACCTAAACTTCGAACTGTGAAAGAAGGAATCAATTATGTTTAATTAAAAAAAAAAAAAGAGAGAGAGATATTAATGAATATATAGCAAATTCAATTGAGAGCCAAATTTTTAAAAAACACTAGTGTAATTTTTATGAAACTTGTCCCTTTGGCATACCGACTTTATGTTCAAATACCTATGTTAGAATAAGGCTTTATATAAATATATATATTCCAAGTCGCGCTTTCCAGGCATGAAAAACGCAAGTTAAATTTCGTCAATCGGTCGAGTAGAGGTGACCCCCCCTTTTTTTTGTGCAAGGTGTACATCTCATTCGTTATAAATGCATATTGATACCAAATTTCATTAAATCTTGTCAATTCGTTTTTTCAGAAATTCAATATAATGTGCAAATTCTCTTAATTTTGCACACGAGTGTATTTATTCCATATATAACATGCTTTAACTGATGCTAAAAAATAATTAAGTTTGAATCTTGAAGTGTATCTGTATATATTTATTATGCACCTGAGCAAACCCATGCATATTTTCTGCAAAAGCCTTTTTTGAGTTTTATGCATAGCTACATTATTATGAATGTAATAAAATAAATTTGTATCAGTACTCCCTTAAAGTGTTTTGGCACACCAGTGGCCACAGTAGTTCATCCCAGACAATGTTCCTAGCAATTCAGGGACATTTTCATAAACTTCCTTAAATGGAATGCGGACATAAATGAACTTCTCACATAAGCACTTTTGAGGGAGGAAGCCAGTGCTTTGCTATAATAAATAACCTAATATTTTAATGTAAAAATCAATTAATTCAAAAATCATTCAATGGTCGTCTGGCCAAGGAAGAAAGCTCTTTAGGTTCTAAAATCATTTAAGGGCCATTCACACTGGGAATTTATCCGAGCTAACGGAGTCAGTTCCATGTCTTGACTAGCTACGCTAGGCCTGCAGTTCAGATTTTTCAACTTGCTGCCCTATGGCGAAATACTGGTTTTGGAGATGGGTTGGCTACATCACCTCAGATAAACCCCCATTGGGAATGGCCCTTTACATTACATATGGAGAAAAGTGAACTTCCCATCCTTTTATTAGATGGGAAACACAATGCACATTCTAAGGGTTGTCCATTGTTAAGACTTGTAAAGAACAAGTGGTACTCATTCTTATAGAAGAATTTATTTAACTATTATTTTTTAAATTAATATCAGACATCAATTTGTTTTGACAGCTATTCTGCTCTAGAAAACCTAATGCCCAATTCTCAACATAAAATAGAATCAGCAATGACTCATCATTACCTTGGTTTGGTTCACATTCTCGTCCAGTCATAAAGGATATAAGTGTATGGAAAAGGAACGAATGTAAGGAAATTAAAGTCACTCCTCCCTTATGTGTTTCTGGTACAGCACATTCAGCAACTGCCCAGAGTCAATTAATGATGCCAGTGTAGTTGATTTTTTAAAGTTCCAGCTCATTAAAAAAAAAAAAAAAGACTAATTTTTTTTAGTGAATATCATTCATATTTTGCTTTTAGGAAGAATTTCATTTGCGACAACTAGATGGATTACAACTGCATGCTTGATGGAAACCTGGTATAATAGAAGATTAACTACCCATAAAAGAAATATACATTTGGTAAACTATATATTTTACATGCAAAAAGGTTTCCCCTCCAACACAAATATTCTCTAGACCAAAGTTTGTCAACATTTTTGGTTTACTGCTCACTTTTACCAAAAACTGAATGCTCACTTCTTCCCTGGAAATACAAAATTTTTAACGCAGAACATTATGAACATACTGTACATTATTTTTAGCATTTTGAGAATTGTACTAAAGTTGGTTTCATGTTGTCATATTTTTTAATGTTAAATTTTAATACGTCTAACAATCTTAGAGGCTTCAAACTTACAGTTAAACTATAAGCAAATGTGCATTTCAAATGACAGTACTTGAAAACACAGAAATTAAAGACACTGTTCCTGCCCTTCTATGCAGTTGTGAGAACGGATAAATTATGTTTATTGGAACTATATTATTTAGAATATAGCAGCTTGAGAGCTATCTGCCAAAGAGAAGACTGACTTTGTGGAAAACTTTCTAAAAAAAACTGTTTTCACATTACCCATTGGGGGCAGCCAGCCCATTTTGCAAATGTTTAGGGCTTATTTGAGTTACCGGTATTCAGCAATTTACTGCTCGAATATTCAATTCTTCTTGGTTTAAGACTTTGCTCTTGGGATCATTGTTTGTTTGACTAGCCTCTGAGGAAATTAAATGATAAATGAAGACAATAAACTGATCATGTTACAAAAAGCTAGAGATATCAGCTATGAATGACATATACTTGGAGAGGTAAGTAGAGAAAATACTTAAATGCTGCTAGCAGCATTTAAGTATTTTCTCTACTTACCTCTCCAAGTGCCAATGCATGCTATATAGCAGCATTTTTCACACCATTTTTCTTCACTTCCTTAGACTGCTCCAGAGTTCTAATGGGGGGGGGGAGAAGGGTGCCCCCTACTTTGAGAACTGCAGCTCTAGAGAGATAACTATGGATGTTTTTATCTGGATTCATAATAAAAAATTAATATTTAGTTACAAGTAAGATAACACTAAATTGTTTCTAGTAGGACTTAACTAGTTAAAAACAGTTAAATTTAGAGACAACAGTTCTGGAATAAGTATCTTTGATGTTATCATAGTGCAACTAATACTCAATGTATAATTCCTGAAGTTTTTTAAAATTATTTTACTACATTGGGGAAGTCATATGCATTCAGTAGAAATTAATCTCTGTATTCTGCATATTTCTTGGCGACTGGTTATACATGACAGGATGCAAGCTCGTAAATCATTAAGGCTCTTACTTTCAATAAATGCATATCCCCCGCCCCAAACTTCCCCATATCTTCATGAACAGTACAGTGGAACCTCAGGATACAAGTTTAATTTGTTCCAGCATTGAGCTCATATAGCGAATTTCTTGTATCAAGAAGCACACTTCTCCACTGAAAATATGGAAATCCAGTTAATCCGTTCCGCACCCCCAAAAATATCAACATATAAATCAATTTTCCTAAAAAATAATACTGGTAAATAATACCTGGTTATTTTTCGGATAAGGTACAGATTCTTAGCCTTAGTGTAAATGATAGCTTCCGACAACAAATTAACTTTTAACTGCTTCTCGTTAATCCTTACCAATAACAGCTTTTCAACAACTTCTAGGTAGTAATGGTAATTCCTTTGGCCACATCAAGTTTCTTAATTTTTTCCTTCTTCTTCAGAATAGTGCAGATTGTCGATGTTAAACGGATGTAAGTCTTTGCCAATTCTGTCATGTTTACACCACGCTTATGTTTATCTATGGTTCCTTTCTTATTTTCAACAGCCATGGCTTCTTTCTTTTTCTTTGAAACATTATCTGAGCCAACAATCTTCTTGGGAGGCATTGTGAAACAATTATTTTTATGTTAAATGTAAAAAAAAACAATTAACTCACAAGTGCACAAACACTTAGATCAAAGAATACTAAGTGATCTGATGAGGAGATTCCCCGAGTCGAGTCAGATCGAGAAACGCACCACGCATGCCAACAACCTGGTTCGTAACTAGAGTCAATGCTCGTATTAAGAGACGAATTTTTTGCTCATACTTTCCTCGTATCTCAAATTTCTCATATAGATATGCTTGTACCTTGAGGTTCTACTGTACTGTATTTGCTATCTGTTTTCCCAAATAATTCCTATGCCCAAAGTTGTCTATCAACTTTGGCTCCACTAAGCAATCAATATGGTTAGGGCCCCATATAAATTAAACATAAAGTCCAAGCACAATATACCTTCATTTAGTTGTGGCTTGTGAGAACAGTTTAGATAGCTGCCTATGCATGGAACAGATTTTGCCTTCTGTTCATTTGCTTTTCAGTCTCATTTAAAGCCAATGAAATAGATGATCGTATTTATTATAGCAATCCACTCATCGAACAGTTAAGTTCAGTACTACAAAAATGACTTCGAACTGATGTGATGCCAACTACGTATTTCAAGACTTTAATGATGAGACATGCTAACTAGCATCTTAAATAAATCATTATCTATGCAAATACCAACTGGCATTTAATGTAAACAGCAGCATTTTCTAAAATTTGGAAAGATTTCCCTTTTTAACTTTTAAACTACTAAATTAAATGATATACTTATTTAAAATCAGAATATGCATATTTTTATGAAAGTCAGAGCACTTTCAATGTGAACACAGAGTAATATTATGATTTTACATAAAATGGCATATTCTATTGTTAAAGTATTAATGGTAAGTACCCAGAATTTAATTTTTAGTATATTACATATTAAGTCATTTCAAATTTTAATATTTTTGTCAATTTTTTACATGCTTTATTGCAGATTAATGCAGTGATTCAAACATTTTTTAGTGACAGAATTAACTGGACATACCTTGATGAATCTAATGCATTTATTAATTCAAAATTCATGCTTGAAGTTTTCCACAGAATTTTTTAATGCAAACAGTCTTGATGAAAATAAGGAAGTCAGAAGACCATGAAAATAAGGAATAAATAAATAAACCTTGCCATGAAAATACCCATTCATAAAAGTTAACACTGAAAACAAATGAAAAAAATCAATATGTATTTTTAAATTAAAAAGTTCTGCAACACACCTCAAATGATAGTCACATTAATTAAGAAATACTGTGTTAATAAGCATATTTCAGGCTATGTTATGATCATTTGGGGTTTGATATATTAGATGCATGTTTGACTTGCAATATTTCCAGCTTATCCCTGTTTACACTGAAGAGCATAGTATTATCGATTGGCAAAATTAAAATTTTAAGTTTTTTTTTTCAAAAGCTATCAATAATTTGATTTTTTACATATACTTTGATTATATGCAGTTCTTTTCAGAATTTTAGATCATAGTTGTGGAAAAAAAAATGCAGGAAAAACATCAAATACATTAAAAAATTTAAATATGAATCACACAATATTAAAATTTTTTACAGGAAATTTATTCATTTGTAAAGACATGTATAATACAGAACATACATACATTATTTACTTTGAAAGAAGCAATAAAAGAAATGAAATACGAATATTAAATATGCACAAAAAGTAATTTACAACTTTGTAGTAATAATAGAGCAAATATTAAAATATTAACAAGTACTTTGATATAAGGCACAGATATTATTACACTTACATTAAAAATTATTACTAGATATCAAGAATGTAATTTTCCCTTCAAATAGTCAATAAAAATTCAACAAGATTAAAAAAAAGTCTATCAGGACAGCATTAAAAAAGGGCTTGTTAAAATTTAGGTTACTATCACAGTACTGTTGGTCATATTTTATAGTTAGAAATATATATAAAGGTTGTAGAGAATAATTTTAAAACATGAGAGGTTAATACTAAATTTTTTACCAAGGTTTAATACAACAACATTCAAAATTTAGAAGTTTTGAAAAAAATCAGACTCCACACACTAAGAACCAATACAAGTTATTTCATTTTACTGGTGGCATATCATATTTACATCCTGGTGAAATTGGCAAATTCTAAACACTTCTTAGGACACACATTCACTTTTTTAGGAAGAAGTAAAACCTACAGAGAAATCCATAATCTTGCTTTAAAAATTAATTTTAAATACATGAAATATAGCAAAATAAAAAAAATATTAGAGGTTATGTTTATTAGCCCAAAATGACTCTAGTCCGAGACACAGAATTTTGCGTCCTCTATAAGCGGCAAATTACTTTTCAAATGTTTGCCACCAAATACCATCACTCCGTATTATCTTTAAAAAAAAAATCAAATAATGAAGAATCTACGTGTATGTTCCTTGCACTGTAAAAAAACAACAGAACCTAAGAACTACTAAATTTTGAATAATGTTGTCCTCCACTTGAATACGTGCACCTGGAAGCCTGAACTTTATATTTCTTATTTTATAAAACTTAAAATGAATTTTTGATTAACAAATTCAACGATTTGTAAGCGAGCAGTGGCAACACTATCTCCAGTATGCCACTGTTGGTTGGAAATTTTAAAGATATACTTTTTTTAAATGTGTAGCAATTTTGCAGTTGAATTGAATTTCATGTGGCATAATGCAAAGAATGTGCTCTTTAATGAATTAAAGAGGAACAAAGAACACGTGCATAGAACATGTTTTTTAACAAGTTAATACACAAAACATTAATAATGAAAAGACAAGCCGGTCTTTAATAAGAAACATTAAAGTACATTACTTACTAAGTTAAATTAGCACATTACTAAGTTATGAAAGCCATCTTTACTAAGAAAGCTGAAACACTGATAAGACGATTTGAGAAAAGACTGAAAAAAGCAAAGACGCATGCCAACAATTACCACTGTATCAGGAATTCTAAACATATATTACTTTTAAAATTTTGCTGTTGAACTACATATGGCATTAGTGCAAAGAAAATGACACGTAATAATAAAGCTAGCAGGAGTGAATGCAACAGCATAATAAACCGTAACAAACCGTTTTCGACGACCACTAAAATCTGCTCTTAGATTTTTTTTATCAAATAATCTGCAAAATCTGTTATAAAATTTTAAAAATACAATTTTAAGAATTATTTTATATAGCATTCTTTTTTTTTGTAGTAACAGTCAGTCAGAATCAGCATCACCCACATGCTGTTAATAGCTTTCCTTAATAATATTGCACCCTATTAAATAGCCTGAGGTAGATAATAAAATAATTCTGTAACTTTTTAACAAATTACCAGCAAAATAAAATTAGGGTAAAAGTTTACAACTGGGTGCCCCTTGTTTTTCTGGAATTTCAAGATGGTTGCTACACAAAGCCAAAATAAGAAGTTAAAGAATTGCACAAACTTGGTATCCATGTACAGATTGATCTATTTTCACTTGAAAAAACATCCCAGAATTGAACAATCTAGGCATTGTGCACTGTCTTAACTTTGTCCATGTACACATCGATTTATTTTCACTTGAAAGAAAATCAAGAAGCTAAAACAAAGTTAAAACTATCATGGTAAAACCAGAATTGGGGTTTCATCGCCAAAACTGAACAAACATTTGTCGCTAATCGAAAGGGCACCCAATTCTACACTAAAGCCAAAATTAGAAATTATAGCATGAACTATAGAAATTTTTGAATGAAAAGAATCACAAAATTTAGAATATGTGACTGGAATATTCGTGCAAACTGTACGGATTTTTCATAGGTAATCATTCAACTAGAAAAAATTAAAGAATTTACAAAAAAATAACACTTCTGACTACTTCTACACTTCACATAATTTTTCAGATTACTGTAGGTTATCTATTATCTTCAGATCACAGGTTTTTTTTAACTTTATTTTTACCTCTCATGAGGAGTAAACAATCTGGAGTTCTCAGTTACTGGAATGAAGAATCCC
Organism: Stegodyphus mimosarum; assembly: GCA_000611955.2. NCBI lineage: Eukaryota > Metazoa > Arthropoda > Arachnida > Araneae > Eresidae > Stegodyphus > Stegodyphus mimosarum. The sequence goes on along the minus strand of KK112986.1, from coordinate 13,480 downwards.
AAATCCTAATCTCTTTTGTTTAACTTTGTGATGGTCATCAATAAGCTCAGCTCGCATTGCAATTATGCATCATAGTAAAAACGAACACAGCTCGCATTAAAAATTTACAATTGAGATATACTGCATACATGGGAAGAAAGAATGGCTTAATCTCGTAACCACCAAAGATTAAGCTAATATTTTTAACAACTCATTCAGCACACTACAGATTTTGATGATAAAGCACAGCAACTTCTCCAATGACAAATTGTTCACTGCACAGTTCTCTTTCTTGTTGTTAGATCCATAATTATCTTAGTACAGTCTGGACTTTAATAATAAAAATTTATATCAAATGGTATAATAAAACTAATCTCTCTATATACACTTTTTCTTCAAGTCAACATTTAATTTTTTGCAGAAAATCACTAAGGCAAAAATGGATTTTGAATAATTTAAATTCAAGACATGCCAATGTTGCTGTTACCATAGGCCTTTTTTTCAAAATTTTATCATTTACTGCATTTTCTTCCGCAAGGCACCCGGTAAATGTAAACACCGCCAACATTGGCGATAATAGTTCAAACCTGGTAACCCGTTAGATTCAAGTGATTCGTTTGTTCGAAGGTTGCAAGTATTGCTCTTAGGTTGATTTTTGTTGAATTACCGCCTTCGTTGTTCGTATTTGCAGATTTAAACTTTTCTTCACATATTTCTTATTATTTTTATGAATTTTTAACAATGAATAAATAGAACATTTTCATGTAATTAGTGAAGTTTTCCGAGACAGATGCTTGTTCAAGGAAGAAAATATGGCGAGAGGGGGTGAATGATAATTGGAAACACGAATATGTTGATTTTTTCGTGCAATACAATTAATTATAAACTAAGAAAAAATATGTATGAGAAGAATATAATTTATTACTAAAAAAACTTTTATGTAATCAGAGTTGTAATTCAGTTTCGAATATTTGCCAATTTCTTTATGTGATGATAATGGATTTTCATAGTTTTGGAAGAACTTTGAAATTACGCAATGAAGATATTAATTATAAAAGTAGCTTTTTGATGTTATGCTATTTCCTTAGAAACTGCACTGTTAAAAACAGGAATATTTTGGAATTTTATAATACTGAAAGATATTCAAAGACAAATCCGAATTTTTCTAATTTTTTCCATTAAATAGATAATTCTGTCAAGAAAAGGGTTCATTACTAGAAAGATTTCATTATCAGATGATTATTTCACTTCCGTTAAGCTTAATATACTGCTTTCCGTGCTAATTTTAATTTAATACAAATTTATTTTCGTATATCTCGGTTAATTTTACATCCATATGCTTTTATATATTGTTTTCTCTGCTAACCTGAATTTATGTCATTTACTATTTTGATTATATGCACTAAATATCAAGTTTACATGGCTTACTTCCATGTGTTTAATAACCGTACGCCGCTCATTGTCATGGGCCCACCAGCGGCCGAGCGGTAAAGACGCTGAACACTGGTAGTTCGAATCCCGCGAACGGGCTGGCTGCATGGGCGTTTTCGTGGTTTTCCCCATGTGTAATGTGTATACGAGCCAGTTTCCCTTAGAAAGTCCTCCACGAAGGCATACCTCCCTTTAGGCAGATAGCCCTCGTGTGCTTTGCCATAACTGAATAACCTAACCTAACTGCTCATCGTCGACGTCGATCAAACCCAAAGAACTTATCAACCGTTGGTGAGTTTAGCGAGTAAAACTGCAACGGCGCCAACGGGTGCTTTGCGGAAGTGCTTCCAAAGTTTTCATCACAGCATTCATTTCTGATCTGCATTTTAAAGAAATCACCTAAACTCATACAAATTAAAATCAGGAGACTTCACTGGTCATTATTTCTTTATTTAGCCAATTAACCAGTGGGTAATTAGCTAAAGTGATAACTGGTAGGTTAATGAGCTGATTCCTTTCCTCAATGCGCAATATAAATATAAGCCAATTTCCCTTGGAATATTCTGCCACATAAATATTTACTTTGACACAATATATCCTCATTTATATTAACCTAATAATATTGCCAATTAACAATCAGAAAAAATAGCATCATAATATTAAAAATTAATTGGCCAACAAATTTTTAATTTGGATCCAAGCAACTGTTAATTATTAAAAACTCTAAAATAGGAACTTTTACACATTAATGAGGTATTACATACAAAAGAATATTCTCTATATATACATACACAACTTATATCATTCCCACCATTTAAATATTAACAGCACAATTCAGCAGTTTTATAAAATGAAAACTGCTAGGGATGATGTGAGAGGAAAAAAAATAATAATAATAACTCGAGAATTCCAGCACATTACACCTAAAAATATTTTGGACCAGATGCAATTATAAATATTTTTAACTAAGAAAGGCAAAAAATAACAGGTGTATTTAGCAGAATATTATTTTGATAATAAGGAACATTTAAGAATTTAAAAAAAAAGAAAATTACATTTTCAAAATGCTAAGTAAAAGCAATAATCATATAAAAACTGAATATTGATAAGGAAATAAGTTGATTTAACAGTGAGAATGAATGTTAGCAAAATGTGTCTTTTGCATTTTATATTTCCATATCAGTATGAAGTTTTTAGTTCAGTTAAAAGGAAAAATGCAAAAGAAAAAAAAAAAAAAATTAGCTATTAATCTCAAATTTTTTTAAAACATAGTTTTGTAATATAAAATACAGTTCTTTTAAACAGAGGACAAAACTGTGGAACGCTTCTGTTTCATTTTATTCAAAATAAAAATATAGCTGGCACTATTCTAATAAATAGACATTATAAATGTAGTCTTGAAATTTATGAGTAAATGACCTACATGATCACAGAAAATACATTTAAGTAGTCTAAAAAATTCTTTGAAGATAATTTTTGATTTCTGCTCATTGAGAACAAAATTTAAAGAAAATAATTTTGATTTACCAAATGAGTTCACTTTAAAAAAAAAAAAGTTAAAATTAATTTTTTAGTATAACTCAAGGGTGTAAAGCACTTTGTTGAATTTATCAATAAATTTATTATTTAATTATTCAGGCTTTACTGCACTTACATAAAATAATTATTTAAACAAAACTAATAGAAATTATATAAATAACCAGTTCTCTATTTAGTATTAAAAAGTTTTCTGGCCTCATATTTATATTAAAATCACAAATATAAAGACAATTCAAATTATTCTTTCAATTACATTTAGAAGATACTATTTTAAAATCTAAACTGAAACTCTACACAAGTCACTGAAAGCCAGTCAGCACTTTGTGATAAATAATACTAGGAAAGCACATACAAGCTTTACAAGTAAAATAGTTTTGTTGTTCTAAAAGAAATAATATTTACTTAAAATCTCCGAGTTCTAATACTAAAAATGTATCTCTATGCATTTTATGAAATTAAATACATTATTTAATAACTTCTTATTAAAATAATAATAAAAAATATATATTTTAAATACAAAGATGCATCATAAATTTTCAAAATTCTAAAATTCACTATCAGTCAACTAATTGGAGAAATATTAAGTTGAAAACCCATTTAAAAAAAATACCAAATATTCAGCAACATTTAATCAAAGTTTTAAAAACTTAATCTTTGTCTTCATGCAAATAACTTCATATTTTCAATTCTCTTAAAAGTTAATGCATTGTTATCTAAAAGCTATACTCTCATGAATATGTTTCGAAAATAGACAGTTTGTTCACAATATGTACTTAAAACTTCGAATATTGTTACATTTAACTTGGACTTAGAGCCTGGCTGCTTATTGCCGAACATAATTTCAAAAATACGAATCACTACATATCTTTATAAAAGAGGAAAAAATAAGAATTCATAAATTTTCCCCTAAAAATTTAATGCATAACTGCAGCTACAGACTTAAAATAACTGAAGAAATTCTTTAATATTACATACAATATTATACAACAAATAAGTTCATAAATAGTATATTTTGATACTCACAAACTGGTAAGACTACAGTTGCATGCTTTAACAAATTGATTAAAAACTTGAATAGCACCTGCACAAGAAATACCAATCTGTCATAACAAATCTCAGCTCTACAAGAGGACAAAAACATTCCTCTGCAGAACAGCTTAAAAATAACATACCCAAACTAAGTATGTTTTATCAATTTTTCTATAAATAATTTCAAAATTAATCATTTTAGCTCCTAAAAATAATTTTTGAATTAATCTTTAATAATTTTTGATTAATTCCCAAACTAGTTAAATATATCAGCATTTACATCAAGTGAAATTATGAAAATATTCTTTTTGATGAGTGTGACTTGAAAAGCTACAATGACTATGCCTGAACGAGAAAATGTTAATTAAAAAAAAATGTCCTTGCAATTTAAGCATTCACTTGTTTTGGAATCACTTTAAGTAGTCCTTTTATCACTTGTTCCAAGTAATGCATATTTTAATATACATCATGGCATGACATTCTTACTGTGCGAATTTATTTACAATTATATATGTACATCATGTTTACATCAGTCATATACAGTAAAGAACAATATCCCTGACTGTTTTACAAAATGAGAAAACAATCTTCTGAGATTACTTTGGTATGAATAACTTTATATGAAGTGAGCTTATACAACAGTTTCACTGTTTGCTTTGCTCAAAGATCTCTTAGACTTTTCCGCCATTACTAAAACCTGAGGTCGCACATGAAGATATGATGGTACAGGTTGTTTTCGTCTTGTAAACGTGCGAACGAATTTTTTCCAAGTTCGTCTAGGTGCTTTACTGGACCATGTCCACAAACTAGTAGTAAAGCCCATTATTTGAGACATAAATATTTTTAGAGTGAAAATTTCAACATTGGGTCTCGCAAAAGACCCAGCAGCAATCCAACTGTCACGATTCATATATTCATATATATCAGATCCTAACACACATAGTGCAGGAACAACATACAGCACAGCAAATATACATATGCGGACTGATAAACCAGCCCCTTTTTCAGAAACTGGTGGAGAGATGGCAGGTGGAACAACATGAGAATATTCTTTGGCATGACACTTGTTAGGAAGCAATCCTAGGGACAAAAACACTACACCTATGAGCAAGTATGCAGAAGATGGCACAATAACATAAAAAAGAAGGTTTTGGGTACTTTGGTTACCAACATAACAACTACCAATGAGTTCATCAGCATCAATAACTCTGGTAACAAGAGCAACTATTGTCAATGAAGAGGGTACGGTCCATGCAAAAAGATGATAATATGTACTGTAGCGATCAATAACATCTGGTCTCCACTTTAAGCATACAGATAAATACCATGTAACACAAAGAATTACCCACCATCCAGCGGCAGCCATGCTGAAAAAGAAAAGCATTACAAAGATGACAGTACAATTTACGTTATCCAAACCTTCCTGTATAAGAATGGCAGCATCATGTTGAGTATCCATGTGGCAGGATGATTCGTAACGGCCAGCTAATAGGCGGACTAAGTATGCGACTGAACATGCATTATAACAAGCACTAATAAAAACAATTGCTCCTTCAGGATACTGGACACGAGATTCATCAAATAGTATAACAATTATTGTAAACAATGTAGTGATAAAACATATGCAAGACCAAATGCCAAGCCAATAATCAGCAAAAACTTTGTTATCTGGACTGAAGTTGATATCAGCTGAACACAGAGCAGCACACCTTTGAGTACGATTTATATAATAATAATACTCGGAGAAACGTAAATGTTTACACAGTCCATAATTCTGATAATACATTCTATTCATTGGAATTTTCATTTGATCTGTGAATGTATCATGGTTCCTTATGATACTAGGTCGCCTATTTCTGTTCCTATTTCGCGGACTCGCGTCAGATCCTTTAGGATCAGCAGGTCCTTCCATGCACATATGCTTGTCGTTATTTTGCGGAGGAAACTTCGAACAGTTCAATGCAGTCGGCCAAGGAAATCCAAATTCTTGAAGTACAGGTTGACAATTATCACGAACATCTTCACATAAAGAGCGGCATGGTCCAATAGGTACAGGTACTTTTTCAGTACACATAGGAACATACACGGAACACAAGAAAAAACGTAAACGAGCTGAGCATCCGTACTGAATTAATGGCGTAAATGTTTGCAATTGTAATTCGGCATCTTGTTGAATTTACTGTTACATTGTAACCTAAATGCTTGCATGTGTCTATGCGAATCGGTTCACATACACGATCCAATGCATCCGAACAGGATATCGTTAAACACACCAGCAGAGAGACTATAAAACATCTGCTCAAAACTGCCGTGCTGGCCATTTTCGGTACACTTGCTGGTAAGAAATAAATATACTGATTATACGAGCAGCATCTCAAGTAAATGCAACATCGAAGTCGAACACAAGCGCGAAGTATTTGTACCAAACCTTTGAATTATTTTCCTCTCTCACTTCAACCGCCAACTGTATAATGGCGCCACTAGTTCTGGCAGCAGACAACAACCAACTTTCGACGTTGACCTGACGCTTCAGACTACTTGCCCTGCTGGCTGGAGGCCACTAACAGGCCATTATCTTCAACCAATTGGAGCACAGCATCCAAAGATCGAGCTACGCCCAGTGCAGATTCTCAACTAAGGGGGGATAAGGAGGATAAAAACTCAGCATGGCGTTTTTCATCCTTGTTCGAAGTTTCCCTCCCTTCGGGTCTTCGTCCCTGCTAACGAGCGGCTGATGTATCGGGTCATCTGTCGACTGGCTGACCTTGGTGCAGACAAGAGAGTTGCTCGCCTCCTTTTCTCATTCCCTTTTATTTACTTTTTCTTCAGTTATTCAAAGACTAGTTTTTTAATGGGTAGTGATTGCCATAAAGCTTATTTTTTTTATTTTACTTTCAGCATAAAAACATTGCAAAATGTGCAGTTCTGAATGCCTGCTCTGTCTTAAGACCAAATATTTACTTTTTCGATTTTTGTTTTTCTTTCGAGAATATCGTTTCTGAGAATCAACAAGCGGTCAACGAGCTTATTCCCATCAATTATAGTCAATGAAAAAATATAAAGAAACTTTAAACGCTGTAAAATTTTTCTTCAGAAAAAGTAAATTGTTCTTTCAGTGATGATTTTCATCGCTATTACTTCGTTCTCGTACAAAATTGTTCTTAGCTTATGTATTAAAGAAAAGGGAGAAAAGTATGAAACAATGAATTTTTATTTATTTATTTGTTTATTTATTTATTTTTAAGATAAGGACAATATAATTATTCTAAAGAAATCAAGATCACAGCGATACGTTTCTTCAGTAATGAAGTTAATATGAAACCTAAAGTGCTGTTGGGGGGGGGGCGGGAAATAGAATTTTCAATTAATAGAAGCGATTTTAGTCCCTGAATTCTCTCGAAAAGAAAGCACTAAAAAGAAGAAGTTAACTTAAAAACAAATCTTAAAAATTTAAGAAATGAATCAACGTAACTAAAATTTAAGAAATGAATCTTTTGCAGACTGGAAAGAAAACAAAAGGGTGTTTAAAATAATTTTATACAAAGAAAAAACTGTCCAGCCAAGAAAGAATTCAAACACTACTAAACTTCCTACTGGGATATATAATTGCTATAAATCCCAAGTAGGAAGTTTAGTCTCGTTAGAACGTTAAGTAAAGTTGAACATTGCAGTTTATTATAAAATGATATTTCTGATATTTTAATGAAAGAAGACAAGTATAACTTTCATGATGACTATTTTTCGTAAACAGTACTTTTTATAAGTTTTTATAGTTTAAAATTTATTTAATTATAAACTGATGAATTTTACAACTTTAAATATGTTTCTTTCTTTAATACAGACAGCATGTTTACACATTTTAAGAATGAATTCGATAAAGTATTTTAAAAAGGCAAATGTTTTGGAATAAAAATGTTTGGCAATAGCTTGTTATTTGAAATGAGAAATATCATCTGCCACTTTTAAATTTATACTTATTTCAAAATTTCGCAGGTAAAAAGCTGGGGATTGAAGTATATATTGTTGCGTTTTCCGAAGAAAAATATTCTTATTCCATTATTCAAAAACGTTGTAAAATTCATGGTATTAAAATATCTAATACAAAATAAGCAACATTATTAATCGGGAAGGGAAAAACCGTCAAGTACCTCTGTAGCAACAATAAAGAAATTAGTAAACCAAGATTCACATCTTAAAGCTTCAGCATAATGTTCACTTACTTTTGCAGAAGAATGTGGCTCAACACAGAACACTTTGGAGATTCCTGTATGAGAATTATTTAGCAGGAGATAAATGGAAATACCCTGTGATTTTTCATGAAGCATGGGTTTAATTAAATGATTAAAAAAAAAAGACTTAGTTATTTTCGAAAATGAAGAAGAAAATAAATGTACAGACTTGACTCTGTCAATGCAATGAAAATTTCAGGACGGAGTTTATGATTGTTGAAGGAATCTTTTACAATCTGAAATTAAAAATAAGAAGAGTGGGAAATAAATGTGAAAAATCAGTTCAACGTACTATCAGAAGAAAGTTTTACTTCCGACATTTACAGAAGAAGTTCCATTTTCTTTATCCCAATGACTTTCAAAGCGTGAAACTTCATCAAGGCACAACAACAAATCATACTTTGAAAAGACCACAACATTCCTTGAAGAAAGGAAGGCTGATACAGGTTTTTTTATATATTTTTTCTGAACGTATTTCTGCAAAGTGCCTGATGTTTCACATATGGGCTGCTGTGCTACTAGTTTCTTTCTCTGTGCATCTCTTTCTAACTCTTTCTAAGAGCAAACCCACCACAATTGATGAACTTTAGAAAGTAGTGGAAGAGGAATGGAAATCAATATCCCTGGAAATTTTCCAAAAAGTTCCTTCTCTCATGGAAATCACTATATAGACTTATACTTCAGAGAAAAGGCTATCAGATCGAACATTTAAAAGTACTCTTTAAACATTAATTAAACGACCCCGATATCGTTCTAAAAATGTGTAAACTGCCTTTGTGTATATATGTATGTATTAAATTGGAAAATGTATATTTTTGTACTTTAATAACATCTCATTTCTCATAACTAAATTGGGAATCACTTATGTTCAGGAGGGGGAGTGCTACTGTTTAATATGATCTTAGTGCTGTAGCTCTATAGTTTATAAACTCCAAAGCTATAGTTTAATATAATCTTAAGCCATCTATTTCGATCAGATGAACCAATTCAGTGCTTAATGCCAGCTGGTTGGAATAACAAATAAATGTGCCTAAAAATAAATGCCTTACACAGCTCGAATTCTAATAACAAAGTACTAATATTTCTTTGCTGTTCGATTAAGTTAATTTAAAATAAGATTTTTCAAAACCTTAATTTTAATTCTCTTTTCTTGTTTCGAAACGATATTAATCCATGCATTTTTGGACAAGCAGTAGAAATCATATTTTAGAACTCAATAAAAATAATTTCAGTTTGGAACAAACTTATTATGATATGCTTTTCAAGAATTACTAAAAGTCTTTAGATTCAAAAAATGATTAAAAAATAATTTAATATTCTGGAAATTTTTTAATTCGGCGAATTAAAAGCCGATTAGAAATAAAGTGGCTTCCTCAAAGAAATAAAATCGAAATAAAAATCAAGTCGTGTAGCGCCCTCTGTTGGCTGAAAAAATATTTAATTTTAAACAGTGTTTTCTTTTTACAACGTGCCAAAACTGCGTATTTCAGACATCTTACTCTTGCGAAACCCTTGAAGCTAGAAATAATATTTATATCTTAGGAAAACATAAAATTTTTACAAGTTATTTTTAATATTTTTCTTTCGCTTTTACAAACTTTTTTGAAAAAAGAACATAATATTCCATTTTATAAAAAGATGGTTTAATGAAAATTCTGGTTTTTCTGAAATTTGTTAACGAAAGCAAGAAAGAGATATGAAGATTACAAATTGCAGTCTAATACTTCGATAAAGCGGATATCATTAAAAACTATATCTATGAAGGGTCGTGACTACTCTAAAAAGTGCGATCTAATCTTCGTATTCAGATTTCATTTTAACGCCTAAAAAAGCTTTAACTAAAATAGTTACAATAGGCCTACTAGTTTAAGAATAAGCCCTTAGCAATTCAAGATACAGATCATGTATTTAAAATGCACTTTAAACAGACTGTATAAAAATGGAACCCGCAAAAGATAGGAAGAAAAACTTACCATAATATGTTTTCATCATAAATTAATGCCGCCTGGAGACTTTTGAGTTTATTTAATTAAAAAAAGTCTTAATTATTTATTCAAAATGTAGTTGCGAATGTTTTTGTCCTTTTCACCAGATCACTTGCGCTTGCAACAGGTATTTCCAACAGTGAAATGGCAACAATTTTTCGTTTGCTATTATACGAAATTCGAGTAGTAAAAACAAGAACCTAAAGAATTTTCTATTGCAACTACAGATATCCAAAGACGAATTTGCGGAGTCACAGAAGTCATCAGAAAGACTCTTGCGAGTACCAAATCTTAAATTAATTACAAAAAAATAATAATAATCCCATCTCTTGTCTTAGGATGGGAGGACTCCAAAATCTGAGTATAGTACGTTTCATAAATCGGAAACTGAAGACATGCAAAGAATAAATTATTTTTAACTAAAAAAACAGGATTTTTTCAAAAGTAAATAATTAATTTCATAAGCAATTTTATTTTAATTTTCTAAAGTTTTGCAAAATTCTTTACCTAGGAATATCTTTACCTTTAAACAAATGCGCAAATCCCAAAAGTCTTTTGAAATTTAGAAATCGCGTATGTTTCTGGTCGAAATATTTGAAGGTTTCTTTCCATTTCTGATCAGATTATATATAAATATTAAGTCAATTATGGGCATTTTATTCTACGATATATTGCTCTAAATATATGAAATTTAATAAAAAATTTAGTTTCGTTTAAATTTTTATTTTATTCGGTATATATTTAGGAATTTTAAAATAACTAGAGATGGACAAAACCAACCTTTTATAAGATCGGATCAAAGTCGTTCACTCACTGAACTGAATCAATCATTTTTTATGACTCATCGCTCATTAACAATAACCTTAATGAAAAACATCGGTGACGAGGAATGAACCAAGGTGGTTGGCGAGGGTGGAGCGAAGAATGGAAAGAATCGAAAGAGCAGTGGGATCAAACGCTAACTACCAAAACTAATTTATCTAAGATTTAGTTTATAGATTCCCTAAAAACCTCCTAATAATAAAATTCTGGAATAAAACTAAAATTCTAGAATAAAACAATATAAAAAATTGAGAAACGATAAAACTTAAATTAAATTTTAACATGGGACAATAAGCATTCTCTTCTCCCCTGAAAATTCAACTAACTTCTCTGGCACGCTTCCAACAACAGCTATCGGTGGGTGGACTTTAAAAGCGCTCCGTTCTTCTTCGTCTTCTTCTTTTTCTTTTTTTTGGCCGAATCAGGCGTTTGCTAACTTAGTAAAGTGTACCAGTTCCAGAACGAATAACACATCTCTGTTCCTGCCTCGCTTCCAACAAGAGCTTTCAGTGAACTGTAAAAGAGCTACTACTAGGTTTCCTGGAATCAAATGTTTATTCATTCAATAAAGTGAATCGGTTTTTTGAATCATTTTTCGGAACACATCGTCCAACTCTAAAAATAAACTTTTTGTATAAATGTCCGACTCTTTTGTTTTCATGTACTTTTCATTTGTTTATTTGAGGTGTTAAATTTTATAAAAATAAATATCCAGATCTTGAAAATGTTTCTGTAAAATCCTGTGTTTTATTCCACAAAACCATTCCAAAATTTTCGTTTTGTTTTTAATGCTGCTATTCTTGTACAAATTCTCTCTTGTAGTTCATATAACAGGTGTATCAGAAAGAATCATCCGATTTGAAATCCATATATTACGAAAAATACTGAACATAGAAATTTAAGAGTAATTTTACATTACATGGCTACTCATAAAGTTTTTTTTACAAACAAAATTGAAGGTTCTGAGTTTGCCCACCTTTGGATGGACGACGTATGTCTATACGGTAGTCAAATTCGTCCCAAACTTTTGCAAGTATATCTGCATCCATTGCTTCCACGGCTGTTGTTGTGGGTATCTTCAGTTCGGCTAATGTAGCTCGAAGTGGAGGCACATAAAAATCCTCACAAGAACTAATTGCCCGCTGTGAGGTCCGGCGATCTTGGAGACCAGTGATGTTTAACTGAATCGTCAGGTTCTGAGCGGCCAATCCATCGTTGAGGAATGCGATTACTCTAAAGTTGTCAAACGTCCAAGCTCCAGTATGGTGGTGCCCCATTCTGCTGGAAAACGAAGTCATCTGAATCTGTTTCTAGTTATGAAAAAAGCCAGTTTTCAAGCATATTCGGATATGTGGTTCCCGTAATGGTAACATCTATGAATAAAAAGGGGACCATACACCATTTCCGAAAAAGAGCTCCAAAAACATTTTGTCAAGTCTGTGTTCTGCCATACAGTTTGATGTGACTGCTTTATACCCTATATCCTAACAATGTCTCGGTTGACCTTAGACACTTAGACGAAAGCCTCGTCACTAAACACGCAGCGTGTTAAAAAATTCTCATCTTGTAACACATCCTGAAGAATAAATTCACAAAACTCCACATGTAGTTCTTTGTCACCTGCATGAAGATTTTGTAGCAACTGAATTTTGTATGATTTAAAAAACAAACATTTCTGCAAAACACGCCAGATAGCTGTTGCAGGAACATAAAGCTTCCTACCTGCACGTCGGGTGTATTTCTGTGGATAACGTACGAAATGATCTCGGTTGCGCTCCACATTTTCCTTCTAACGTTTGGAGGCGGTCATGTGATTTCCGTTTACACAGACTGCCCGTGTCTTAGAATCATTTACACCATAGCCTAATGCACTAATTAATGGAGGGTGATAGGTGATGGAAAGTCTAACAGCTCTGTACAAACCCAAGTTCTGTTTGCTGCTCTTAGCCTCTTATAATGTATTTATGTAAGTTAGTTGCATAAACTACAAAGACCTCGTTGCATGAGATGTGCAAGTTTGGCTGCTGAAGATTGCAGAAAATACAGCTTTCAATCGAAAGGGTTCCGATGCGGTCACTTCTAGCTCTTACAGAAGCTCTTAAAGTAAGCGCGATAATATCTGATGATTTATTATGATGGTCTGGTGTTTCCATTACTTTAATTTGTACCTGCTTATTACCTTATTTATTTATGTCCTTAGAAACACTGCTCACTTCTAGAGGTGGTCGTTTACTAAAAGCTGTTGCCATGAGAAATTTCTTTCATTTTTATGTTCATTCAGGCAGGAAAATATATAGAATATCGTAAAAGATAACTATGCTGACATTAATTTTTAGTAAGTAAAGCTAATGATTATAACAATTAAAACAAAAGGTAAAATAATTTACGTAGACTTACGTAGACTTTTCCTGTTCAATGAATTATAAAATGAACTTAATATTCATTTATCATAGAAGTGTTTCTGGA
>KK112985.1:262988-301581 GCA_000611955.2 Stegodyphus mimosarum | reverse complement strand
TGACAAATTGTAAACGTTTGCTTCGCCCTCCATAGTAGCTTTTCTCTCGTCCGTTTCTTCCGACATCGATGTTTCTCTGATAACGCTGACGCTTTCAGCTCCGTCTCCTTCCGTCAAAAATGGCTGCCTGTCAGTCTTCCGTTCCTCCTCCTCGTCAGCTCCCAAGCCTTTTTACTCAAAACGCCAAGACCGCTCGATTGGCGATTTTTGATGGTAGGAAAACCGCCAACAGCCCGGCAAACCCAGGGAAAAACCACGCAGGAAGGTGCAGTCCAAGGTGGAAAGAGCTTCCTCAATTGGCGAATATCGCTGCTAGCCTCGACGAGGGGTCCCATTCCAACATATGAACAGCCTACGAGTAAGAAAAAACATCCCGCCAACCTGACCCTGCGGCAGGGTTAGTAATGTAGAAATTTAGCCTCTCCGCAGGGTGCAAAAGTAACTAATGTTGACAGAGGTTTCACAGACTACCGTCTGGCGGGCGAAGAAATCGAAAACAAGGCAATAAATCACCATGGAAGGGCAACGGACTGAATTTGAAAGTTTTGAAGGGATAAGTGTTAATTATCGATTTTTCCACAAATTAACTTCAATACTGATAAGTACTTAAATAAAAATATAATAATTACATAGATAATTTTCTTGGGTTTATTCCAACACCAAACACGACCACCATAGTAAGGATATAACATTTACTTCAGTTAAAATACAATAATCAAGTATGAAAATTTTTATATATTCTCCACAACACCAAAACGACCACCAGTCAGAAAATATGGATCCCAAATTTAGCAGAAAAGGGGGCATAAAAGAAATTAAAACTTAAATTAAACTTTAAACACCAACTTGTGTAACAACTTTAAAAAGATTGACCTTAAGGATCAACTTATCAAGAGATTAACATTAACAACCAAAGTTAAGAAAAATTATAATTAACTAAACAGAATTTAAATAGTTAATCAACCAAAAGTCAAGAAGAAAAATTAATTACTCAAGCAACTTAAAATCAGCGTTAACCAAAACTGTCAAGAGAACAAATTAAAAGACTACAATTACTTTTAAACAAACCAAAGAAACTTAAGTTCAACTACAAAAATTAAAAACAAATTAAACTTTAAGTCTGAAGCAAAATAAGTTAAATCATTACCTTTAAAACAATTTAAATGACAACTGAAATAAGTAATACATAACAATTTCTGTTATTTGATGTAATCAGAACAAGTCCATGAATTTTATCGTGGCACGGAATTCATAATAGCCTCTGTGTTTGGCATGAGTTCTGAATGACTATAGAAGTTACAGTACGACTTTGCCCAGTTCCTTTCCAGTCTTTAGAGAAAGCCTGTGTTCGAAAGTCTCCTACCCCCTTCATCAAACCACCAGGGAAGACTTTCGACTTACCATGTATTTTGAGAGCTTTTATGCTGCACAAAAGCTATCCGTTTACGAATATCCATGCGTTCGTGGAGATTCGAATTCGAGACCTTCGGTATTCAAACCACTTCACTAGCTATTATCCAATCTGGGGGGCTGATGCTTTTATATAATTATTAAATAATAAGAACGAGCTTCGAATTGTATAAAGAACGCGATATTGATTTCTTTGTTTCCCTTTAACTATTACATAAATTGAAATACTTAATAATTAACTAAATGCTTTACTTGCTTTAGCTAATAGCCCAAGAAAAGCACGCAAGTGTTACATAATTAATAGGAAGAGTATCTTCGTGGAGGACTTTCTAAGCGAAACACAGCAGATTTTTAGTCAGTTTGAATTAGGAGTGTATAGCGTTTCATTCATTTGATCATCTTGATGGGCAGTCTTTGATTACAATTACTTCCTCAGACTCTTAATTTTTACTGACGTTTTCCTTAACTCGGTTACTATTTTGATAGAAATGTTAATTAAGAAACATTTTTGACGTTGCTTTTTAATCGAGTTATTTTTTCGAAACAATGTTAATTTAGTACCGAACCGATATTCCGGTTTTATTTTCCTGTCCATATTGGCGAAAATGAGTACTTTTGCAGTCTCTGATATCAGTTATCTCAGAATTAATTATTTTTTATCTTAGTCCAGTGTTTGACTTTAGCATGGACTAAGATAAAAAAGAATTATCTGGTTGTCCTATGAAGCTGAGACTTTGTTAACTCAGTTTCGCCATATAATTTGATTAGTAAAATGGTCATTGAAGAGGACTTAGAAAAAATTATAAATATTAATAATTAATGCTTGGTTATTTTTCATAATGCAGGCAGATTAACAGAAGATGAAGTCACTAATCTCGAATGAGTAGTTGTTTTAGATTAGATGCAAGATAATAATAATAATGCATGTGAAAAAGAATCATGCATAACAGTGGAAGTAGATACCGAAGTTCAAACTGAAAGAAAAAGAACCAGATATATGCTCTGACAACAGCGGGTAAGATAATCAACGAAGTTCAAAATGTGAAGTGTTTTGAAAGACAGCTAAGAAAGGAGATGAGAAGCAGGCAAAGAAAATGAAGACTGCGTATACTTTCCGGAACCTACTCTCAGATAAAATGTTAAAATAAAAGTACTCGATATTGATAAATCGAAATTGCATCCAAAATCGATAATAGCCGTTATTACAGCTATTAAAAACGACGAGATTTTATGTTATTGGTACTAAGTTTGGTAAATAAAAATCGCTGCATACAAGAAACCAGTTTATCTTTTGGAAAGCAAATTTTTTAAGCATCGTTGATACAGAAGAAATAAATGAACGTGAAGTAGCTAAAAAAGATTTTCTTTAGATAGGGGACAAGGACTCAGAAAATATAACTATTCAAAGAAGTGTACTACGAAGACGTGTTTTTAGCCAATCAGCTGATCTAATTTGCAGTTCAAAATGCCATAACAGTAAAACTTGCTACAACAGGTAGTAAGAAATATTAAAGAAAAATGTACTACATTTACATTAAATTTCATATTTTTTTCCTTCAGCTATCAATTTAATTTTTTTAACTATTCTAGAGATTATTTTTAAAAATTATTGAAATCTCTTCAGCAGTTATCGAGAAAATTGCGCACTAGTTCAGCTAGCATAGGATCTTATTTATGAAATAGCATAAGTGTCGCATTTTTTTTATTTTTATTTCTTGTAACTCTTTCAAAAATAATTGTAAGACAGTTTCATGGACATAAATCATACTTTCATACTGATCACTTTTACAATTTATATTATCAATTAAAAAATTAAAGCGTGTTTTAACCTTTTGGGAACACGCTGTGTACAATATACCTGCGAATAGAAAATCTTATCAAAAGTAATCCCTCGTTTCGGGCTTTTACTAGAAGGCGTTGGTAACTCCTAGGATTTACCATAAAAGCTTGGTAAAAGCTAGGTTTTACAGGATTTACCAGACTTCGGGCTTTTACGGTAGCATTTATATTGCATTTTCTCTGGCGCGAGCATACCGGCTAGTGTTGCGAAAAAGTAGCATTTAAACAGTCGTAATGAGATACTTTCTGGTGACGTAAGAGTTCACATGACTTATGTATAGCTAATGTAAACAAACAAGGACACTCTTCCTCTTCTTCGATTAAGGAATGTATCTCGTTAAATAATTTTGTTGCGTTTTTCATTAACATTATACAGTGTGATATGTAAACTAAGAAGCGTCATCCTAACCACAAAGATGTTTACTCTACTAGTTGTCATACTTCTTTCTAATTTTTCGTTGCTGATTGAGCGTTTTCTTGTTGTTCATCTAACGCAAATGCCTCACTTGTCTCTTCCTTACCCCGGTTCAACCTTTAAATATAAATTCTTAAGAAAATTGCATCGAAAGCAGTTATTTTCTGTTTCATGTGCATTTCTTCCATCAGATGGCACCACAAATCGCAGTGTTGGTAGTGAATCGTAGTGAATAAGGTTGGTAATGAGTATTTGGCCTAACGGATTTTACTACCGAACTATTAACCCATGATGGGTGAGCATTATTAAAAATCTTGAAATCCACAGTGTGGAAAAATTATTTCCGTAACTATAGGGAGCACATGTGGCTCCATCTATGAGCGGTTGAAGCAATTACGATTGTTGGATGATAAGATGATATGGCAATTTTTTGTGTAGATCAATAGACGTGGCATAATCAATTTTTAGGTGATGATGAAGGCAAATTATGGATAAATGAGTAAGCAATTATTATTTACAGGTTCCAAATAATTATTATTTCGCATGGGAACGAAATATAAGCTATAGAAAAATCGTCCAATCACAAATGTTTTGTAAGTCACGTAATATTTCTAACTATTATAGAAATAAACACAATTCTTGAGATGAGAAAACACCAATACTTTGAAATAAAAGTAAAACTTGGTTAAATAAATGTAGAACATCTTGGTTAAATATGAGAAGAAAAATAATTCATGAATTAAAAAATCAAGTTCTTAGCCTGCTTGCTCAGGCGAAAAGTTAATGTCCTGCTTAACAGGAGAAGTGACGAAAAATTATGTACACTATTTACATGAAGTTACTTTCAGTTATTGTTATAAAAGATGGTTCTGGGTCTTTTTACACTCTGTATAATTTTATGATCATAGTTACCAAGTTTTTTGATAACATTGTTAGTATGATAATCACAACTGTCGTGGAATTTTTTGGCGAGCTTCTTAATTTCATCATTAACAAAATTGATATTGATGCTATTGTGGATTAAACTGTTTCGTACATACCAAGGAGCGTTGGAAATAATTTAAGGCGATTAGTATTTGTAGTCGCTGCCCATGCAGGAGCTGCAGAAAACAAAATTGGTCGAATTGCTTGGAGATAAAGTAATTTTTTTGTGGCAAGTTTAAGTTTCGAATTTTTTCCTAAAAGCGCGTAAAGCGCCTTGAATTCTTTATGCCCTTTTTCCTTTAAAATAGCGCAGTGTTGGTGTGCAAATTAAAATAAAGTTTAGTCCTCAGATGTCTAAGTTTCCTTACTTACCCTTTTTTAGGTTGTTTTAAGACTCATTTTTTAATCTCCTAAGGATTATGGAAGATGCACTGGTAAATGTCTTTTCAGGTCGAAAATGTCGAATAAAGTGATGATTTCCGATCTCCAATCAGCAATCTAAATTGCATGTGGGCTGAAAAGCACGATGTGAAAGCATCTGAAGGCCAAATATTTTTAACAAAATGAAAGTTTAGCGAAATAAAATTTTAAAAAAATTTGAATTTCATATAGTAGTATAGTTTAAAAAATTTTGTATGGCAACAGTAATAGATATTCAAGTTCTAGAACGATGTAACAACGCTGGAAGCGTTATTGAGTTCTTTCGTGATAATAAAGTTTGTTTTTCGTTGAAACTGATTCTATTCTGTGAATAATCACCGCAGTTATAGTGTTCTGAAGATAGTGACTATTTTAAACCTATGCTGCGAGTCTTTAATTAAAAGCTACTTCTTGCTGAAGTGTGATTTATACTTTTAAGTACTGAAAGCTAGAAAAGTCGGTGATACTTTTTCTTGTAAACTTTAATACGGGGACCGGATTCGGCGCACGGGCCGAGTCTGACACCACTATTCTAAATTATTTTAGATTCTGTCTCTCATATAATACTAAAAATCTAATATTTCTCCACTCCTCTGTGAATTTCTCAAGGTGACAGAAATAATGATATTTTTCTATCAAAGACACATTTTTGAAGAAAATTTAAATCAAATAAGCCCTATAGTGCAGCAAAACTACTTAATTTTATTTAATAGAACCAAAACTAATTCTTGCTGTGAATCGTTGTAATTAAACGAAGTAAAATAAAATGTAACTTTATTTTATAAATTTATTGTATGGGCATTTTTATGATTTTCCCCCTTGTGCGTAACGTGAATCTGAATTATAATAATAAACCCTGTATGAAGGCACACTTCCCGTTAAATCAATTGCACATTACATTTAGACTCTACTTGTTCCATGCAGATGAGAATTTCTTAGCTAAATATTGCTTCAAGATTACATCTTGAATAGAAATATTTGAATTATTTATAAAATTTCTATTATTTTAAATAGCCAGTTACTTTATGATTTAGATCTGTACTATCATTTCCATCTTCCGTTTCCCTACCAGAAGCTAAATTAATTAAAGAGTATATAATATGAGAGTTTCTGACTGTTAAGATAGAGCAGGTTTATGTCTCTCTAGACCATATTACAAGATTTCTGCTAGCTCAGTTAAGATTGTATTCTTCGGCTTCCAGTACAGTTACCGATATTTAAATTGCTACGCCGGTAAGAGGTTTTGAGCCAGCTGCGAGTTAAGTCATTTCAATCATTTATCCTTTGGCTATCAGCCTTAGTTTTAAATTTTAAATTGGACTGTATGTTAGTGGCTCTCTCCGGGGGTTGACTCAGGAGAATTCCTGGGAAGTACTGGCTAGGATCTGTACTTAGGCATTCTCAACCACGGGGGTATTTAAGTTGACTTCACAGGACTAGAGCCCTAGTTCATTCTAAGGTTGTTTCGGGCTTGGCAGGGACCGTACTAGTACTGTCTCTAGATCGGAAATCACCGACCGATTGGCAGGAAAAACGGAAAGGAAGAAAGAGTAAAACTACTTAACATAAAACTCCTAGATGATTTTGTGTTTCTTGTTTAGAAAAAAAAATATAATGATCTGAGTAATGATACATGCCAGTAGTTGTGGAGTATCGCCTGAACGATTGTCATGTATCAAGAATGTGTCATGCAGTGTTGTGATAAAAATTTGAAAGATTCTTACATCATTTTATGTAACATTCATCTATTTGTTTGCAATATTTTATGAAATACAGTATTTTGAAATCTGCTGAATAGTTTATAATAAAACTGCATGTTCTTTTCTTAATATCGACGTAACTCTGGGACTATTCTTCAAACAACAAACGCTACATTGAATGAAATGAGAAATTTAAAGTATGTAAGCAACAATGGGAAATATCTGGCAGTCAATCCGCAAAGGAATTTTTGCTATATATCTGCTGTCAAAGTAGAACTACGTAGCCAAAAGTACATTCGATAAAGCACTTTATAATTGCAATAATACAGCTTTACTCTTCGGATAGTTTACATATTTCAAGTCTGCAAATGAGTGAAGAATACACTCGTAGCTACAGATTTATCTATGTTTTTGAACGGTTGTAAATATGTTTTTTTTAAATACAAGGAAAACAACGTGTATTCCATAGAATTTCTGCTTTCTAATAAAACAAAATGCAGTGTAAAAAGAATAAGGAATTGATGTTGGAGATTCGACATGATTTGTTGTGTTTTTATTAAGAAGACGTTGAAATTCAGGCATTCGATTAACCTTGAAAAAGATTGGGAAGTCATAAGCGTTGCGTTTTTTTCGTCATTCAGATGTTCCGTATATAAACTTAATAGGCAGCTAAATCATTGTAGCTCAAAACTTTGGTAGTGTTATTGCCATCCAAGTAAAATGATTATTATGAGGACAGATGGGAAGGGAAAAAAAATTGTTGTAATTTCAATGTACTTAGATTGCTACTTTCCAATATAATGATAAAACGAGTATCACTCTTTTTATTATTATAAGCCACGCTCATAATTTTCTAGAGAGATTTTGGCTGTCTATGTTTAGTGTTTGTTTATCTATATTAACCATTGAAATAATCAACTTTCATTTGCAATTGAATGGGGAAATATATTTCTATTTAAATAGTCATCAAAGTTTCCTGACTCTAAGCCCAGTATTTGTTTTCATTGGGAGTATATTAAAGAAGGTGTTTATGTGTCTCCATGGACCGCAAATATAATGTCAGCAAAAGTAAGCGTCTCCATTACCAGCATATATTAGTCAAAAACATTCTGAGAAAATATTTTAAAAGAACGCTTCCTTATTAAAATATTTTTGTCGAACTATGCTAATACATTCCTTAAAATTTATTCCGTATTTTTAAAAAATACACACATTTTTCTGAAAAAGAACCTTTGTTTTACATTAAACGCAGATTTCAAATTTAACTTTTATTATAAATTTATGTTACTAAGCATTTTTTCTTTTATTTATTATTTATGTATTAAAGATTCAAGAGATATAAGATTCGAAAGGTTCTTTTGAATAATCTCGTTTGTCTGACATTAGAACTAGACCACGAAATTCACCGCGGCAAGGAGACAAGATTACGCCTGCCGTTGGCAACAGCCTTGAGCACCCTATAAGTGAAAGACAGTACGATTTTTTCCAGTTCTCCCGCCCCCAATTTTGAGGACGATCGCCCCGGGATCTCTCACCCCTTTCCCTTTTTTTTTTCCCTTTTCCTCTTTTTTTTTTTTTTGTCGCGACGCACTTTTAACGTTTTCGAAATTTGAAATAAAATAACCGGAATTGTTAAATGAAAAAAAAAATACTTTTTTAGTACCTGAAAAAAAATCTCGAATAAAAATCTCTCCTGCTGTGTGAAAGTTGTTGTTGCAATTATGTAAAAACTATTTCTAATTAAAATTTAGGATAAAATGCAAAATAACATCTAAGGGGAAATTTCATATTTTTTTATTATTCCATAAGCATGATCCATACCGAACATCCTGTTTTGATACATATTGCATTCTTGTCTTTCTCAATTCCTTAAAAAAATCAAAGTACAAAAATACCAATTAAAACTTGGAAAGGAAGAAATAAGATTATTTGTAAAAGAGAGGGGTAATACGGCATTTTTTTTTAATTTTGCATTTAAGATGGAAAATTGATGAAATAACTTGGAAAATTAATGAAATAACTTACTGCGTTTATTACTTGCTTCACTATTTGAGCACTACTTAATTCCTAATGAACAATTTGCTCAACACTGAAACTGCAATCGTTTTATTTTTCTTATGATTTTTTTGAATAAATAAACGGGTCTATCAAATGAAATTTTTTAGCTCTATTAAAATAGGAATTGACTCAACCATCTCCAAAAGCATCAAAGATTGAACGTGTTAATTCAAAACTTGATGGCGCCATCTATCAGCGAATTAGTTTATTAAACAACATTACATTTTTTATTCTGCAGAATTAGCGCATGGAAATTTTCTCTAGAGAAGAATATGGACATCAAGAAGTTATAAATTCTGAATTAACAAATTTAATATTTAATACATTTTTGCATTAAGGCTATGTTTCTACATCTCCTAAAATTTTGCTTCGAAGTTACTTACATTTGGATACAGGAATAAGAAAAATTATAATGCTTGTATGTAGGATACTTTTTTTTTAATTTAAGAACTAGAAGAAACCTAAATGATTAGAAATAGTACAAATTCTTTTAATTTTCTAGTCATTTAATTTTACCTAATTTTTAAACATATGAAAGCTGGAACGAAATTTAGAGAAACAGAATTTCATTCTGTTTATGTGTAACGGAAAGAAGATTTCGTTGGTGTTTAAAAGGGGTATATGATCATTTATTTTTCTTGGTTATCATACCCAACTTGAAATAAAAAATGCAGTTCTAAAGGTATTTCGAAAATGTAAAGGTACTTTGGTATCATCGCAACCACCTAGGCGTAATTTGGAGATTTTTTTAAGAAGAAAAAAAATGGTAATTTCAAATCGATGTAAGTTATTTATTTGATATCCTACATGTTATTAAGTACATATTTTAATTTTAGCTTGATATTTATCCCAGAAAGCAATTTATATAAAATTACTAACAAATAGTATTTCTCGCATTCCAGTCTACCCCAGTCTTACCGGCATTTCAAACTCTTCCAAGCAAAATTTAACTTCGTTAAGTCTTTACTTCAACAGTACATTAATTTGACTATTGTTGTAAATGGCAGATGAATGTTCTCGAACCATTTAGCGCTTTGATTGCCGACGTTTTCATTACACTTTTCACGTTGCATTTCCAAAAAGGTTGTTTTCCAAAAGACAACATCATCAAATGTAAATCTGAATATTCCCGCCTTTGTGGTAAAATTTTATATTCCTGCAAAAAGTTCACAGAAATTTCTTTCTTTGCAAGCGAATTTCACAAGCGCGACTTCAGCTGTAGACAAAAAAATTTCGCGATTTACCTTTAGAGCTTCTAATATAGCCCAAACAGCATGTACAAAAATAACATCGTTGCTTATTCAAACTTACACTTATCTGTATGGTTACCTGAAAAATTGTTATGCGTATGGTTGCCACAGATTGGCGTCTCTTCCAAGGTGGCTGCGATAATACGAAAGTACCAATGTAAATCGGCCTTTCGAATAATGGTAATGAGGATTTTCTTGTTTATGAATGATCATAACTATGAATGAGTATTCACAATAAAATCCTGAATTACAAACAGAACATAGGAACAGCTTCAGTATAGCCCACCTCTAAAATGGCGAAATTTTTTGGGGCCAAAGCGCGTCAAAACCGTGTTTAGAAAAATGGTTACTATCAAGCTTTCCGACGAAACTTCATGTTTCAAAACTGGTGGCCATCTTGTTTTCACCAGAAATCATGGATAGCAGAAATAAATTTACGCCTATTAATACACGATTTTAAAAGAAAACAAATATTAAGGAATGATTAATGGAAATGATTAAGGTTAGAAGGATGTAATTTTAAAAACAACGCCGAAAACCTTTAGATATTTCGCCCTTAACAAGTAATTATGTACTTAAGAATTAATTAACTGTAAATTAAGCTTACTACAAGGTCTCAGCCTAACTGATTTCTCAGCTCCACACTTTTTGGATCTCCAAATTCTACCATTGAATGACTTTTCCTGACTAACTAATCCGCATGGTATCTTGCATTCTTCACAACAAACTCTATCCTTCAATAATCCGCAATCCATCCAGAATCCTCTAAAAAGTTCATACTCTCTTGCTAATAAATACATAAAATATCTGCTTGAAATGCCCGGTTTTCCCAAACTTTTACGCTTGTTTTAAAATTCCCCCCTTAAATCTTCGGTTAAGATCTCCTGATAGTTAATTACAGCATCACTAACAGCAGGTTAACAGTAAGCCATAACTAAATGCAAAAATCTCACCTCCAAAGTAGCCAAAAATGTTGTGTAGCAATTTTCATGTAACACTTAATTATTTAGGTTTGACTTAAGATTAATTTTCATTATTCTAAATTTATGCTACACAACGTTATTTTATTTAATATCTTGTATTTATATTTGCTTGTTTAATTTTAATTAGGGGTTTTGGTACTTTAAGATTTGTACGTCTCTTCCACTGGTTACTCGTAAACGCGTTGAAACAGACAACGGAATTAGGTGCTTTCCTACGTAATAAACTTGATTTAAAATTACTTAACTTAGGTTGATTCTCATTTAATTTATATCATTGGATGCAGAAAAATTAGCCTTATAATTTAAGAGTACTTTCAAGTCTCTAACTTAAACAGTTTTTAAGTTACAGCTAATTATATAACGAAATTTTTGCACTTCGTGAGATTTTTTTGGTTGAGGGGGAAAGGATTGAAAAGCGTCACTTTTGCAGTTGATTTCCAAGCTTTTGCTTAGGAACTTTGTCCGTTGCTTTAGGTTTGCTGGTTTTCCCACGCTTACGTCGAATTCTTGGTTCTTCCTTTGGCGGGCTTGGCGAGATTCGAATTTTTGTTCCAGTTCAACTCCTCGATTTTTGGACGATTGTAGCAGGGGTTTGTTAGAGGTTTAGAGTTTTGGTTTTATTCAGCCTTGTGGCGAGTTTTGGCGATATCTAGTGTCCGGACCTGACAAAAAGGGTGTGCAGGTGGGATTGGGAGCTCTTGGGACGTCTTCGTTTTTGCATTCGGCTGACGAGAAGATATTTTTCTCGGGTGCCTTGAGCACTTGGTAGCTACAACAGGGAGGATGAATTTGTTTTTTTTAACGGGGGCTTATGGCTCCAGTCACTTGCTTCTTCATGGCTTTTAAGCTTTACTTTAATAGTTCTTCAACAATGAAAAGGATCTCATCTTCTACTAAACATCAATAGATATAATAGTTCTTCAACAATGAAAAGGAAATAATACTACAATCGAAAATAATGTCCTTCAAAATGGAAAGAAAATTATTCTTCGTCAATTCTACCATCTGATGAACTTTCCTAGACTAAATTTTGCTCGTCAGACTCCATCCGCCTCTTCAATTTAAAAGAGAACAGAAAGCTCAACCCGTCCAAGCTACCTGTTTTCCGACCTGAGTTTCCCGAGGGATCTGAAGTTCATAATACAAAGGGCAGCCGCTCGATGAAACTACAAGTTCCTACTTTCCGAGTAATCTTCTGCGGTTCGGTCTTCGTCATGCTGCCGTCGGTTGACGATTTGTGTCTTCGTACCTGCATCTTCAAGTCGCAAATATTTCAGACTTCTTAACATTTCTTCAAGTACCATCTGGACAGATAAGTGTGTTCTGAACTTTAATTAACCTAAATTCTTAAAGAAACTTTTCATCCAAAATTCTCTGGTTTAATTATTTCTTGGGTTTTTTTAAGGATTCTATTATTATCAGAATTTAAGATTTTCATTTATTTAAATGTTTGCTGTAAAGAATTTTGAAATGTAGAAAATTTAAATCTTTAATATCTTTGAGGATTTGTTGATTTGACTGAGATCTGAAGAAATTTGTGAGCAGTCTTAAATTGCTCTAGTTAAAAATCTAAATTTTTTCCTTTTGGTGTAATACTATAATTACTTAACTCTGTACTTAATTATTAGAATTTTTACATGTTCTGGGATAAATAAGGTGTAAGAACCTTACAATTGTTAAATGAAATAGAAAATTTTAATTTATATCTTAACTCATAAAAATAGTTATTACTTAACCAATAGTTTTTTAATTGAAGTGGTTATTGTCTAAGTTCTCAGTATTTGTGAAAAACTATATAAATGTTTAGCAATTTGTTTTCTAAATTAATGTTGGTAGTTCCCGGGGACTAGTATAATTTTATGATAGTAAATTTGTTTGATATCAGTGTTTTAAGGAAGGTAATAAACTAAGTGAGCATTATTGATTTCATGTGTTTACTTGAATTTTCTAATAACACAACATAGTTTCACCAGTACCAAGGCTCTTCGGGTTGTTGAAACGAAATTTAAAAAAATAAAAACACAACGCAATGCCTAATTTGTTTAGACTACTAGTATTTTACAACTTAGTATTTAACAAAAATCTTATCTCAAAAACAATATTCTCCACGATTTCTGAGCGTTAAATAACCGCCGATAACAATGTTACGAATTTTGTATTTAGCTATTTAATTTTAGTAGAATTATAATTTAAATTGTTGTAGCTCCTCGTGCAATGCAGAGCGAAACAAATTTTAACACAAAGCTATGCCGGAAAAGTAAGAATACAGGGTCACGTGCGTTTAACTTTGAGTAAATGAATATCTCGGTACTTTGTATTGAAACTGAATAAATGTAATTGACTACTATTAGATCTAAATGTTGGCTGTAACCGTAATTCCAGAAAATTGAAAAACTCCATATTAATTTAAAATAATTTAAAATAAAAACTCCATGTTTCTTCACAGTATCATTTTGAAATTAACAAGATAGTGACAAAACATAGAATTAAATAAAATAGACTTTTGTACCATGATTTATTTAATGTCTCACATGGTTTGACATAACAGAGTGTTGATCAAATAAATTCGACTTTTGTAGTCGGATAAAGAAATACAAACTTATGCTTATAAATTAGAAAGAAAACTACAATCTTCTATTTCTGCGTTTAAAAATGAGAGAAATTCGTCAAACGGCGTTCGTGCACAATGTGCCAAAGTGCTTTTGCTTATGGTTTTGTAATAGATTGAGGGCACACAGAACCAATGAGAGCTTGATAAAATTTATTTTACTTAGAAAAAAAATTAACACCACATGACCTCCTTCTACGGAATATTAAATTATACGTACTTTGCATTTCATTTAAACTTATTGGATTGAATTAAATATATTTCATCGAAAACAATAGAATAACACACAATAACCGCAATAATGAATAAACCACAATAGAATAAATGCACTCTTTAAAATTCATTAAATTTGCTTACCATAGCGACACTCTGGCGCTAGCTTCACTTAACAGCGTTACATCTCATTCATTTTATAACTCAGAATGCACAAAAATTAAGTATATCACCTGGAGAATTACCTAACCGTTGCCACATGTTCTATTCAAATACTATAATAAATCTAAAACGATGTGTAAAAGAAATTAAACGAACAATAAAAGAAACAGTTTTTCATAGACGATTCAGTATTTCTCATTCAATTAGTTCAGCTCTCACTTCGCGACAAGGCGAAAACACCTAAAAACTCAAAATATCTATATTAAAAATTACGAAGTAAATCTTAAACACTTATTTCCTCTAATAAATTCCAGAATGGATTAAGCATGATTTAATTCGCCAATAATAAAATAAGGCGTTATCTTTGCTGTTGCGAAGCTTAGTTTCTCCAGATTGGCAACAAATCCACTATTCTCCTAAGTTTAAAATGTATTCAAATATGTCCGTGATGAGGAAAATGATTAGGCTTAACCGCACTTAAACAACTTTTAAATTATTGTTAATTCTACAAATCTTACCAGCAGATTTACTAATGGCATAAAAACCGTAACCGAAAGATAAGAACAACATAATTCAATCATTTTTAAAGTAAAAATTGACGCCACTAGAAAATCTTTTCAGAATGCATTTTAATTCAGTTTTATAACATTTTGGGGGAAAATGAGTTCTTCATTCTGTCCTTACGTACGGATGTCACGCAAAAACATCGTTAAATTGCATTCTATAGAGGTCAAAATGGATATTTTCGTTGAAATATGATACCCGAAATTTTTCGCGATTACAGTATTTTTTTATTTTTGCGTACTTCTTTTTTACTTCGTACAAAGAAGTAAAAACACTTCACAGTTCTGGAACCTTCCAGGAAAATACTCGAACAGCTCTTTACAGTATCAGAGAGTACAGTCAGTAGTTATACTGCCAACTACTAAGAATGTTAAACACAACGCAATGCAAAGTATACCTAAAAAGCGAAGCCCATTTACTCAATGTTAGGTAGAGTTGCCCCTGTATTGGTATGTTAACATGGAAGTCTTTCAAGCCTTCCGTGTTACCTTATACAAAAAAATACTACGATTTTAAATACAATAATTTCACCAAAATTATTAACATATGCACAAAATTTGTAACAGTTATTTAAAGAAGGTGATTACTGTCTTGCTCTGAACGCTGACAGAAAACTATGTGCTGATTTTAATACGAGAATTTGTCTGCAGGTATATGTGTTGAATTGAAAATATGCAAAACACTGGAATATTTTGCACCATGACAATAAAGCATTACTTACAGCTTTTCGAAGGTCTTGTATTTGATAAGCGAAAAAAATTCATTTCATGAGCTATTATCTTTATTCGTTTGATTTAGCGGTGAATGATTATTTCAACTCCTAACAATCACTACTCTGTTGTAATAGGAGTGACTGCAACAACAGATCGCAGTCTACTAGTTGTTGCAGTCACTCCTACTAATGCATTTCTTTTTGTTTTTATTATCAAGCATTATTTTCTTCGCATTTATGCCATACACAATTCCAGAGCAAAAGCACAAAAAAAATTAAAAGCAGCATAGCAGAATATGTTTAGAATTTTCGATGCAGTGTTAAGTGTTGGCATGAAAATTTTCTACTTTCTTCAATCTTTTCTCAGTTCATCATATGTTCAGTTTTCCCAATATGATGGCTTACAAAACCTTTTCTGGTTTTTTATTACTGACATTTTGTTCGTTAACTTTATTAAATGCTATGTTCTTCGCCCTTACTCCACATGAAATTCAGTTCAAGATCAAAATCATACAATATTTGTAAACAACATGTCTTTAGAATTCCCCATACAGAATCTTGTGAGCTGAAGAAAAAAATGTTTCATTCTGTACAGTGTGGCCACTTCTCGCTTTTAGATCGCTATTAGGCATGTCATGAATCGAATGCATTTTTATTACTTAAATCAATCCTATTCAAAAGTAAGAAACGAATATTCTCACGAACTTCACCTATTGCATTCAAATAGCTTACGTAGTTTGTTAATCTGCAACAGTTACATAAAATTCCAAAGATAAATATCTTACAATTTGCCAAATGGCAACGAACTGCAATGGACAGTGAAATGATACTTTTATAGCGATTCGATGTAAAATCTCATTTCATTGGCTCATTCTTTATTGGCTTTTTATTGGCTCAAAATCTCATTGGGCTTAACAATGTTACAAGAAAGAATGTATTCATTCCTTTTCTGTTAAATACATTGTAATGGCTTGCTTACTTTTAAGTACGAAAAATTACACTGAAAAAACTGTAATGTTGCTCAGACCTTAAAACATTAAATAAAAGTGAAACTAATATTAATTAAAATTTTACATCTTTATTTACTAGTATATTTGAAAGTGAGTAACAATGTCTAAACAGATTTAAAAATTAACAAGAACCGTTTCAACATAAAAAACGAAAATATTTTCCTTTCGTTACCTACACTTATAATTAAAATAATCATTCCCACATCTTTCGGTATCATCCGCTATATAATTATTCGAATTCTGAATCATTCCAACATGAACTTCCATTTGGATATCAGTATTCTATAATTTCCTCTTCATTTTAAATTTAGCCAGTTTATGTTAAACTAAGTTTTAGATCGGAATGTGAAACTCCTGAGATGAGCTTAATTAATTAGGTTATCAGTGACACATTTAGTTGCTTGAGTAAAACCAAAAAAATTTTTAAAATTAAGAAAATATAAAAAAAAAATTTAAATTAAATCTGAAATGTTTCAGATTTTAAATTATTAATGACTCCTAAGGGGCTTTTTCAACGTTTTATGTGTCACCTTTATTTATTAAATATCATGCTCTTCGCTTTTAAACCATAAAATTCAGTTCAACAGTAATATCACGAAATAATTTTAAAATGAGCATATCTTTATAGAGTTCCAGATAAAGAGTCTTTGGTGCTGGAGATAAAAAGGTTTCGTAGAGTGTTGCCATTGCTCGCTTTTTAATCGCTGAGTTTATTCATCAAAAATTCGTTAAAGTTTTAAAAAATATGAAATCGATAATAAAACAAATTCCAAATTTCAAATTTGGGATTCCAGATGCCCATATTCGGGTGGAAACGCACGTTATTAAAAAGTGGATGGCTCCAGGTACCGTTGTTCTATCACAATGCGAGAAACATAAATACATTTATGTAGATTCTCCATTATTTAATTTCTTTAAATATAATGCAAGGCGATAATGTTTGGTGGCAACAATCTGAAAAGGGAATCTGACATTTATAGTGAATTAACGCAAAATGCCGGAACGAAAACAGTAGTCCTTCATGGACAAAGCTCGTTTGGACTAAAAATATTTGAAAAGAATTTTTAAAATTTAATTTCACTTCCCATTAATCGAAATTGTTCCATTCTTTGCTTTACAAATAAAATAAAATGCTTGAAGTAAATAAGTGGCGTTAATGCATAAAACATGCAATCTTTTGTCTATCAAAGAGTTGGAACGTCTGCTGCTCATTTCTGAATAAAATTTAATGAACGTCTCAGGAAAGTTAATCAGTTTTCAACAACAGATGGCGACACTATAGTTTCTCCTGAGGAATCGGAAAGAAAATTCCAGTAGAAACATTTGCTAAACTTATCTTTAGTTTAACCAATATTTAAATTATTATTTAATTTTTCCAGCACAAGGAGCTCGGTTACCAATTAGTTAGTCGTTCAATAACTTTAACCAAAAACTTCGGAAAATAATGTTTGTTAAGTATTGGGTATTAAAGATTTTTCTAATTTTAATGAAGACCTTATTAACCGTATACAGATTTTTAGAACAATCTAATTAAAACATTTCTTCTAAATCAAACACATTTAATTTTAGAACTACAGTGTGATTTGAATGATCAGCTAAATAATGTGGTATTCAGCAACACAGTTTCACAACAATGTGAGCGTGTTAGCGGATAACGCGTTATTCCGATGATAATAACACTTATATTCTGCCAATATTTTGTTACATGCAGAATGAGAAGTATTTTATTATTGCTAAAATTTACTACTTTGAAAAACAGAATGTTACAGTGGCAATTTACTTAATAAAGTACTGGTTTTTATCATCTCATGCACATTTAGCTAAAAACCATTTATTTTATCTTCAATTTCTAAAGTGCACGATGTAGAAAGAGCCGCAGGTTAGAATTCGAGAACATTCCAGAGCAGCAGCAAAACAGCCATATTCTTTTAAAAGTATCGAGACAAACGGTGAATAAAAAGAAATTTTTGAAAACTAAATTAATAACAATATCGTATTTTAATTAATATGATTATTTATTGGCCTGAGCAAATAATTAGTCCAAAAGGCGTTATTCCGAATGAGCTATTATTCTCGAAAGGCCATTTGGCGGCGTAACACTTTAAATGTTTGAATTACTTTTCAAATTGTCACCATGAAATTATCGCCTTGTATTGCTTTTAAAGAAATTAAACAAGGAAGAATCTGCATGAATGTATATATGTTTCTCGAACAGTAAAAAAATCTCATATGTACACCCCATGACTTCCTTGTACGTGTTAAATACTAAGTTGTAAAATAATACTAGTTGACTAAACAAATTAGGCATTGCATTGTGATTAATTTAAGTTTTTTTCAATAACCGTGCTACTGGTGAAACTATGTTGTGTTATCAGAAATTCAAGTAAACACATAAAATCAATAATACTAACTTAGTTTATTACTTTCCTTAAAACACTGATATCAAACAAATTTCTATTGTTATAAAATTATACTAGTCCCCAGGAACTACCAACATTAATTTAGAAAACAAATTGCTAAACATTTATAAGGGTTTTCACAAATACTGCAACTTATACAAGAACCACTTCAATTCAAAAACTACTTGTTAAGAAATAACTATTTTCATGAGTAAAGATATAAATTAAAATTTTCTATTTCATTTAACAGTTGTAAGGTTCTTACACCTTATTCATCCAAGAACATGTAAAATTTCTAATAATTAAGTACAGAGCTAAATATTTATAGTATTGCACCAAAAGGAAAAAAATTAGATTTTTAACAAGAGCAATTTAAGACTGCTCACAAATTTTCTTCAAATCTCAGCTAAATCAACAAATCCTCAAAAGATATTAAAGTTTTAAATTTTCCCACATTTCAAAATTCTTTACTGCAAACATTTAAATAAAAAAAATCTTAAATTCTGATAATAATAGAATCTTTTAAAAAAATCCAAGAAATAATTACACCAGTAAAATTTTGAATGAAAAATTTCTTTAAGAATTTAGGTTAATTAAAGTTCAAAAAACAACTTATCTGTCCACAAGATGGTACTTTGAAGAAATGTTAAGAAGACTGAAATATTTGCGACTTGAAGATGCAGGTAGGAAGACACAAATCGTCAACCGACGGCAGCAAGACGGAGACCGAACCGCAGAAGATTATTCGGAACGTAGGAACTTGTAGTTTCATCGAGCGGCTGCCTTCTGTATTAAGAACTTCAGATCCATCAGGGAAACTCAAGTCGGAAAACAGGTGGCTTAGACTGGTTGGCTTTCTGTTCTTTTTAAATTGAAAGGGCAGACGGTGTCTGACGAGCAAAAGTTTGACCAAGAAAGTTCATCAAACGGTAGAATTGGTGAAGAATATTTTTCCCTTTCATTTTGAAGTACGTTATTTTCGATTGTAGTATTATTTCCTTTTCATTTTTGAAGAACTACTATATTTATTGAAGTTTTGTAGAAGATGAGATCCTTTTCATTGTTGCAGAATTATTGAGGTAAAGCTTAGAAGCCAAGAGGTAATACGCAAGTGAAAGGAGCCATAAGCCCCATCAAAAAAAACAAATTCATCCTCCCTGTTGTAGAAACAAAGTGTTCAAGGCACCCGAGAAAATATCTTCTCGTCAGCCGAAGGAAAAAGCGAAGACCTCCCAAGAGAGCGCATTCCCACCTGCACATCCTTTTTGTCAGGTCAGGACACCAGATATCGCCAAATCTCGCCAAAAGGGTGATTAAATCCTAAACTCTACACCTCGAACAAACCCCTGCTAAAAACGTCCAAAAATAGAGGAGTTGAACTAGAACAAAATTTCGAATCTCGCCAAGCCCGCCAAAGGAAAAACCAAGAGTTCGACGCAAGCGTGGGAAAACTAACAAATCAAAAGCAACGGACAAAATTCCTAAGCAAAGGCCTAGAAATCAACTGCAAAAGTGACGCTTTTCAATCCTTTCCCCCTCAACCAAAAAATCTCACGAAGTGCAAAAATTTTGTTAAATAATTAGCTGTAACTTAAAAACTAATTAAGCTAGAGACTTGAAAGTACTCTTAAATTAAAAGGCTGATTTTTCTGCATCCAAAGATATAAGTTAAATGAGAATCAACCTAAGTTAAGTAATTTTAAATCAAGTTTATTACGTAGGAAAGCACCTAATTCCATTGTCTGTTTCAACGCGTTTACGAGTAACCAGTGGAAGAAACGTAGAAATCTTAAAGTACCAAAACCCCTAATTAAAATTAAAGTAAAGCAAATATAAATATAAAATATTAAATAAAATAACGTTGTGTAGCATAAATTTAGAATAATGAAAATTAAATCTTAAATCAAATTTAAATAATTAAGTGTTACATAAAAATTGCTACACAACATACGGAATATTAAATTATACGCATTTTGCATTTCTTTAAACTTATCAGATTGAATTAAATCTACTTCATCGATAGCGCGTAAACCTCAGTAGAATAAATGCACTCTTTAAAATTCACTATAATTGTTTACCACTGCGACACGCTGGCGTCAGCTTCTCTTAACAGCGTTACATCTCATCCATTTTATAACTCATCAGAATGCACAAAAATTACGTATATCAGCTGAAGAATTACTTAATTGTTGCCACATGTTCTATTCAAATACTATAATAAATCTAAAACGATTTGTAAAAGAAATTAAACGAGCAAACAAAAAAAAAGAAAGAAAGAAAGAAAGAAACAGTTTTTCACAGACGATTCAGTACTTCTCATCCAATTAATTCAGTTCTCACTTCGCCACAAAACAAAAATATATTAAAAATTCAAAATATCTTTATATATCATTTAATTCGCAATCATAAAATAAGGCGTTATCTTTGATGTTGTGAAGCTCAGTTTCTCTAGATTGGCAACAAATCCAATATTCTAACAAGTTTCAAATGTAAACAAATATGTCCGCCATGAGAAAAATGTTTAGGCTTAGCCGTACTTAAACAACTTTTAAATTGTTGATTATTCTACAAATCCTGCATGAAGATTTACTATAGGCATAAAAACTTTAAACGGAAGATGAAAACAACATAATTCAATCATTTTTAAAGCAAAAAATGGGCAATTTACCAACATATGAGAATAAAAACCTGAGCTCACTGAGCTGAGTAACATAGTCTATATATATATATACATATACATAAATTTAAATACTTTTGATGTGGCCGATAGCAACCAAAATAGGAGGTGCGCATCTACATGTTATAGCAGTCCTATACAAAATTTCAACGTGCTGCTTCTACTCGATTTTTGAGTTATACGAGATACATACGTACATACGTACTTACGCAGAGACGCTACGAAAAAATCTCTTCAGAATCCATTTTAAATGAGTTTGATAATTTTTTGGGGCAAAATGAGTCCTTTATTCTCTTCTTACGTACGAATGTCACTCAGAAACATAGTTAAATTGCATTCGATAGAGGTCAAAATATATATTTTCGCTGAAATTTGACACCCGAAATTTTTCGCGATTACAATACTTCCTTTTTACTTCGTACAAGGAAGTAAGAACAACCGTACCCAGGCCCATCAAATTTTTAATAACGTAATCCTCCAACCGATGATATGCACCTGGAAGCCCGAATTCTGAATTTGGAATTTTATATTTCATATTTTGTAAGGCTTTAATGAATTTTTAACAAATTCAGCGATCTGAAAACGAGCAGTGGCAACACTGTAGGGAATAAATTATCATTATCTCCAGCTAGCGAGACTGACTATGAGAAATTGTATAAGGATATGCCGTTTTAAAATATTTCGTGATTTTGCTATTCATTTGAATTTTATGTAGCGTAAGTGCGAAGAACATGGTATTTAATTAATAAATTTAACACAAACTCTAATAATAAGAAGACAAAAAAATTTTGCAAACCGACTTGCTAACTAAACTATACATGACATGATAAACTGAAAAAATAAAAAAAAATGTATTCCAATACTTAACACTTTATCGGAAGTTCTAATCACGTGCTACTTTTAAAAATTTTGTAATTCTGCTGTTGAATTTTTAATAGAGTAAGTACGAAGAAAATGATGCTTTCTAATCCAGCCAAAAAGGCAAAACGAATTGGGTAAGCAGTAATGAATTCAACAGCAGACTGCTAGACTCCGAGCTCAGCGAGAGCGTTTAAAAACTTCTTAACAAACTGTATGTAACGCCCGTTATAATCTAAGCCTTGGGCGCCCGTTATAATCTAAGCCAACTATCTGCATTTGAAAAATAAAATCACCTTTTTATTTTACAACGCCATTCGTATTTAAGGGGTTAAGGAATTTACAAGCTCACTAAATGCAAATTACACATCGCGAGCTCGGTTTGGTCATTCCTGTTGTAGCATATAATAATCCGTTTTTCTTAAAATTACATAAAGTGAGCTAATATTAAAGACGAAATCGTGAAGAAACAGTTTTGGAAATTTTCTCTGCAGTCCTAATGTATTTCTTGTTATCTGCTTACTGAAAGAGAAAAAGGAAAAAATAATACTTTGTTTTATTTCATTACGGCTAGCGCACGAGGGCTACTGTCTAAGGTGAAGGATGCTTTTGAGGTGGATTTTCTCAGAGAAATTGGCTCCTATGCACGTTACTTACCTGCGAAACCACGAAAAGCCTATGCAGTGAGTCCGTTCGCAGAATTCGAATCTCAGACCGAATTACCAGTGTTCAGCGACTTTTCAGCTTGGCCGTTGCTGCGGCGAAAAAAATTAATAATAATTTAATAATTCGAGATTGTTTCTTCAAATAAATTTAAATGAGGTAACTAGGACAAAATAATGATTGAAGGAACTCTTAATTTTGCAGTTCTTCTTGTCAAAAAGAAGAAATTGAACCATATAGAAACTGAAAAGGGATTATTAGAGCATAAATAATCTAAGAAAGTTTGTAACAGTAGTTACATTTTGGGAATGTGTTGTTTAAATCAAAATTAGGCATGATTATTGTAATAAAAATTTCGCCAATTCTTTCACACTGTCTGTGATCTAAGTTCTAGCTTCAAATAAAAATGACTGTTTAAGCAGCTTTAAAATTTCAAGCTGATATCAGTCTACTTGAGTCAAGTCTTACCATGAGTTATTATACCATGAGTCATTGAATAACTGTAATTAATCCCTATATGTAATTGCAACAGTATCCAATTCTTATATGTAACTTAACCCCTGTATTTCTTCCAGTAGTTTCAATAAAGAGAAGATAATAAAAGTTGGGGGAAAAACTATTTAAGAGCGGAGAAAGCACCAGCTCTCAGTTGTTAGTTCAGAGTGGACTCTCAAAGTGGTTCAGAGTGAAGTATTGAGATATCTCCGTGTGAGCTTGCTCTTTAGATGCACTTTGCATTGCGTTGTGTTTAACGCTCTTAGTAGTATGAAGTGTAACTACTGATTGTGCTCTGTGATACTGAGAAGAGTTAAACGAATATTTTTTCGGAAAGTTCCAAAACTATCAAATATTCTTTATCCCTTATAATTTCACTAAAATTATTTACATATATACAAAACTAGCGGAAGTATCCGATGCCAGTTAAGTTAGAATGAGAATAATGTATCTAACAATAGAGAGAACGATACCGCTGTAATCCTACTCTAATAACGATTAAAAAATATGATAGTTATATATTTTTCAGTCTGATGCGATACTGAATCCAGGTAAAAGATTTAAATAGAAAAATAAATTAATTCTCTCTCATTATATCAGCAACAATGGCCCGCAGTTTTTAACGATTTTCGTCTTTTTAATTAAATGGTCGTAGAAACTCCTATTCCATCCAATGTTTTACCTATATTCAATTTTAGTTGGTTAAATGTGACAAAACATTTATCATAATTCATCAGAAATCAATAACGCGAACAAACAAACAAACACACAAACACATATTCTTTCTTTGCGTACAGGTACAAATATAGATAGATAGATTTTGTAAAACTTACAAATTTTTGATTAACAAACGCTTCAATTTGAAGGCGAGCAGTAGCAACACTTTTCGAATTAAAGCATTTTTATCTCCAACGCACGAGACTGTTGCCACTCAGAAAAATGAGGGCAAAAACTGGTGTTTTCAGATCTTTTAATTAATAATATCTGGGCCGATTAAAGTCGTACGAAGATGGGAACAGTCGAAATGGCTTCCCACGAATTTTTGGAATCGGGAATTATGTATTTAATGTTTGGTAATGCTATTTTTATTTCATTGTAAAACTTATAAATTTTTATTAACAAACTCTACGATTTGAAGCGAGCAGTGGCAACGCTTCTCGAAATAAAGCAGATTTTCCTCTCCAGCTTGCAAGACTGTTTCCACTCTGAAATTATCATTTTTCGGAGTTTTTAATTAATGTTTCTGATTTTAGTTACTTTCTTTTGGAAAAAAAAATTGTAGAAAATTTGGTGACGTTAGCTATACTAGTGACCGAGTTAATAGCGAGGAAAAAAAACACATACTTAATTCTCTCTATATATATAGATTCATGTTAAATTCATAACTACGCCTATATTCTGCTACTAAGAAAGAAATAGGTAGGTTTAAGAAAATTGATAAATGAAATTCTTTTCGTTGCCCCACATATAATAATTGTTCCAAAGAATGAAATAAAGGCAGATGAAACTTATAACGCTTTATGGTGAAAGATAGAGTTACGCTTCTTCTACTGAGCGCGGTTTATTACGAAAGGCAATATATAATTTATGTCTCTTTTGCTAAATTTATAAGGTTACACTTAGTCCAGTACCGGTGCTTTAGTCGCATAACTCTAACAGATGTATAGCTAGTTATCGCTATGTCTGAGATAGTCTTACGAATATTCTAAAAAACGTCTTTATTTAAAAGGAGCTTTGAACGGAAAGGCACGACTTGTGCTAAAGTTAACTACAGTTCGTGCAAATGCAAATTAAAATAAGAATATGTACTTTTAAAGTGTATATGTAACACATATTCACATACAAATTTATTGTGTCTGTAACAGAAGTTGAAACCTTCATATTTGTACTAGGAATGTTTGCATCAACGTATTTTTTCGAATCGGTTAATACATATAATAAGGACTGCATATTCACATATAATTATATATAATATCTGTAACAGTACTCAGTATATGAACCTTTGTATTAGTGATGCTCGCATCAATATATTTAGGACTAGTTTATTTATTCGAAAGTTTATAAAAGTTACTAGAGATAGAGTTAGTTTAAAAAACACGCATACGCGTGTTTTATACACAAATTTATTTTAAATAACGTAGACCTCTACTCGAATATGGGCATCTGGAAGCCCAAATTTGGAATTTGGAGTTTGTTTTGTTATCTATTTCATATTTTGTAAACCTCTAACGAATTTTTGATAACTAAATTCAAAGATTTTAAAGCGAGCAATTGTAAAGCACTGTACGGGGAAAAGAAACATTTTTATTTCCAGCGCGCGAGACTGTGCATCTAAAGATATTCTCTTTTAAATTATTTTGTGATATCGTTGTTGAATTCAATTTTATGATTTAAGTGCGAAGAACATAATATTTCATAAATAAAAGTAACATACAAAACGTTATAAAAAGCCCTTTTAGGCGTAATATAAAATCTGAAAGCTTACAGATTTTTTTAAAATTTAGTTAGTGTAACGTTTCATAGTGCTTGCAACTCTGTGTAAAATGCGCTTTATCTGCATAACTAGCACAACAAGTACAATCTATTATTCTAAACAGTAGCTGCGTAAGCTTCTGAATCACTGCAAGCTACAGAAACAATCATTTGTATAATTGATAGTTTTACATTTAATTTATAGCTATATACATTTCTCCATTCTAGCAAATTTATTCCACTCGCACATGTTCTTAGCGGGGATAAAATCGTGCCCATGAGAACTTTAGCTATAAATTTACAGTCAGTTAAGAAAGATACATTCTAAAGTCTTATTCAAACACTCAGTGTTGCTGGAAAAATGCTTTCAGTTCTATTGCGCTTTATGATCTTTATCATAGAACAATATTAAGAAATACTATAATTTTAGGACAGAATGTATTAAAGGGTGACAGAGTTATATTAGTGTCGCATCTTTTACTTCTGCCAGTCTTAATTTTGGTTGTTTATAAGAATTGTTTGCAGGCGTAACACAGTTTCAAACTTTTGTTCTTTATAAAACGTCTCTCTTCAGAAGTCTATACGAATCTTCACATCTAACAATATATGTACACGAACTCATATATTTTTATTCTCTTTGTTTGTAATGAACTTTAATCTCTTTACAAGATTTCCCCCTACCGAATTCGAATATTTCATTAAACCCATGGTGTGTGCTCTGACGTGTAAGAAATATATTTTATACATTATGCCGAGCAACTAAAATGAGCTGAGGTTTGAAACGAAAAATTTGTTATCCTCAACTTTAACTACAATTTCCATTTCACAAATCGTTAAAGAAATGGATTAACTGTCACCTGCGCTTGTAAAGGTTACGATTTATTGCGGCCATTTTCCGAAATGCATTTAAAGCAGCATGCTGCAACATTTGTCCTTAATACTATACATTATGTCAATTTTATTTAATGTACCTTGAATATATAGAGCTACATTTAAAGTCAACTCTTATAATTATTTAAAGCATGGTTTTCCGTTGCATTTGAAGTATTTCGGGACTTCTAACAATGTAAAAAATGAAGCTACATTTGTTTATAAAAACTTTTACTGCTTCTGAATCATATTATTACACTTATTTCAGAACACAAGTGCATAAAATGATTTGTTTACGTTTTACTTCCTTCTATGAAGTAAAGGAGGCATTATAATCGTCAAACATTTCGAGTATTATATTTTAAAGAAAATGACCATTTTGACCGCTCTCGAATCCAATTTAACGATGTTTCTGCGTGGCATCTCTACGTGTGGACAGAACAAAGGACCCTTTTTCCTATAAATTCTAAAATGATTTAAAACGGATTATAAAATTCTACTCGGACTATTCAGAAGAGACTCGTCACATCTGCTTGTACGTACATACATATGTAACTTACATAACTTAAAAAAGAGTAGCCTCAGAACAATGAAATTTTACATATTGGATGCTATAACATGTAGCTGTGCGCCTCCCTTTTTTGGTTCCAGTCGGCCGCACCGAACGTACCATATTATAAAATATATACCATATTTTCCGGTCTTTTACACGCACCGGTGTATAACGCGCATCTATAATTTCGCGCTACATTTTTTAATTTTTAAGTATATTTACCGTATAATGCACACTTAAGTTTTCTCGAAGAAATCTAAAAGATATATGTATGATATATGTGT
Source organism: Stegodyphus mimosarum (assembly GCA_000611955.2). Lineage (NCBI taxonomy): Eukaryota > Metazoa > Arthropoda > Arachnida > Araneae > Eresidae > Stegodyphus > Stegodyphus mimosarum. The sequence continues at coordinate 274,042 of KK112985.1, read as the reverse complement.
AATGTGATATATGTGTATATTTTGAGGTCACTTATTCGCAGATTTGTCCTAGCCTTTCGAACAATGGTATACCGAATTGACAAGCGATAAGGGAAACAATATATGTGTGGGTTAAATGCTTGAGGGAGTAAATATTCCCGCAAAGAGGGTGGATTGCATTCAATGCAGCTGTTCAAAAGAATGCTGCTGTAAGGTTTCGAGAAAAAGGGATGTAATTTGTAGTAAGAATGCTCTTGCAACCTGAAGGTATTCATGGAATTAGGAGTTAGAGATTTTCTCTTTCTGTGGTCATTTGCAGCCGTCATTTTGAAGTGAAAATCGAAGACTTTAGTAAATCCCATTTGCTTTAGTTGAAATTCAGTTGATCTAATGTCCCTTTTAGCAGCAAATATGGCTCCCACGAAAAGAAACAAACACAGTACTAGTTTCAAATACAAAGCCATTCACTTTTCGAAAGGAAATGGAAATTGCGCTACAGTAAGGGTGTTTGTGTTGGTGGGAAAGATGGAACGGATGATGATGCTGATTTATTTATGGATCAGAACAGCAATAAAGGTGGAGATGAAACTTTCGATGATATGCCTGAAGATATAACGGAAAAAGAAGATAAAGAAATTTTCACGTTGTCCAATAATGAAAATTTTTACGTTCAATAAGGTCATGCCATTTTCTTTAAATAAACAGCATTTAGGTACATACAGAAATCTAGTTTTTTATGCACATTCCTTATTTTTAAATCTATCATTTTTATACCCGGCGTATAACACGCGTCCATAAATTTCGATCTTATTTTTTGTATTGAAAGTGCGCGTTATACGCCGGAATATAAAGTATATATATATATACATAAATGGTGGAGGATATATACATATATATATATATATATATATATATATATATATATATGGTGCAGGATATAAAAGTGGTTCGGAGAGCGAGTGAGTTCAGTTGTGATCAGGTCGATTGGGCTGTGAGGCTTAGTGGTTAGCTGAACTAAAAGTTAGGGTTTACACTGGTGTGCAAAAATTAAGGACGAAGTCGAAAAATTAGCATACCAGCTGAACGAAGAGGCAGAACGGACAGAAAGACCAATCAGGAGATTAAGTAAGGTGATGTACGGTAGCACATGCGCAGATACGTAGGTAGACGTAATGGTGGAGTGTCTGAGTAATATAAAGTATGTTGTCGGTGTAAGATCAGTATTTCTGGCAAAGAGATTGCACGCCGTATAGCAGTTAAAATCGCACCGAGTTGCTGCCTCAGCGAGAAATGGCGAATAATCAATCTGTTAGACGACATCTGGATGCTTTTACCCGAGGTCGAATCATTGGGAAGTTGGAGGAAGGCCGCAGTGTGACAATTGTGGCTGCAGACTTCGGAATTGGTCACAGCATCGTTTCACAACTTTGGAGACAATTTCAAACTACAGGAACAGCTATCCGGGGGTTTAGTAGTGGTCGTCCACGACGAACCACACCCGCAGTTGACCGGTATATTGCCTTACAGGCTTGACAGAAACAGGCGGCAGACAGCGGGAGAAATCGCTAGACACACGACACAGGCGACTGGACGACCGATATCGCGTTTTACCGTGGCCAGAAGACTGCACGGTGGTGGTCTGTTTGCACGACGCCCTGTACGGTGTGTACCTCTAACGACTGCCCATCGGAGAAGGCGTTCTCTGTGGTGCCGGGATCACCGGAATTGGAGAGACAATGAATGGGGACGAGTACTCTTTACAGATGAGAGCAGATTTAGTCTGAGTTGCGATTCTAGACACATACACATCTGGACAGAGCGGGGAACACGCAATAACCCCTTCAACATCATCAAAAGGGACTGTTTTGGAGGTCGCGGAGTTCTCGTTCGAGCAGACATAATGCTTGGTAGCCGGACCGACCTTCATATCTCCCAAGGAGGTTCGTCACCTGGGACTGCTATTGTAACGAGGTTCTTCTTCCTTACATGCGTCTTTTCACAAGGGCTATGGGTCCTCAGTTCCTCTTCATGGACGACAACGCTCCACCTCATCGCACAGTTACTGTCGAAGAGCTGTTGGAGAGTGAAGATATTGAACACATGGATTGGTCGGCAAGGTCTCTGGATCTAAATCCCGTCAAGCATGTACGGAACTTACTAGGGAGACCCGTGGCAGCACGTAACTTATCGCCAGTAACGATTCCGAAACTGCGATTGGTGCTACAAGAGGAACGAGCAGCAGTGTCTCAACAGCTCATTAACAACCACATATCCAGCATGCACAAATGATGTGAAACCTGCCTAGCAGTCAGGGGAGATCATATCCCCTATTAAAGACCGGATGTTTCTTGCTGGACACCCATCACAGGGATGTTTCGGCCTTCAGTCGCATTGCGCTCCATGCTACTTTTTCAATAAAGCTTCTTTTTATCCCTCTGATTTCTCTTTTAGTAAGTGTTGCTTACATTACTCATGTCCATACGTATTGGGGATCTTACGGTATTAAATGTTTTGATTTGGAAAGCTTTTGTACAAAGTTATATTGAAAAAACCGTCTCGTCCTTAATTTTTGCACACCAGTGTATTCTGAAAGTGATCTGAAATCCTTGCGATTTAATTCGAAGGCTAAGAAGGAATTGCTAAATATCCACATTAATTCCAAGCAATATTCTGTTGTGTCTACTATTTATTTTCCTTATTTTGCTAATGTATTATTCATTTCTTCTTGCTTATCTGGAGTCATCAGTCAAAGAAACATCAATGATCTGGCGTTTTTGGTTTGAAAAGCTAATTTTATATATAAAGTTTTTTTTAATATTCTGAAGCTTCAGCTTATGGGGAAAGGTCTCTGAAATTAGTAGGTCTATCATAATTTAGAATTACTTCAGCTGCTATGTTGAAATGTGTTTACATAGATTAAATTGCTTCTTTTCATCTTATAATTTATATATTTTTTTCAAATTGAAAAAATATTCATCTAGTCTAGTCTGTAACTGAAGTTTTCAAGTTGCAATTTATGGCAATATTTTTCTGTGGCGTAAAATTGATATTATTTATTTATTTTAGGCAGCCGTATAGTGCAAAAATACCGAAATGCTTTTTATTTTGAAGTTATGCATTATTGATGGAACTCAAGCGTATTATATTTCATTAAAATTGCGTAGTGTTATATGCATTTGCCAAAGACGCAAAATCTGTTAGCTCCAAGAAATTTTAGTTGCTATCTGATGTTATTAGAAATGAATCTAAGTAAATTACAATTTAATTAAGCTGTTTAAGGTTCGGGATTGCAACTTATATCAGGAACATATTTCCATTATTTGTTGTCGTTCTTAACATCAACACCATCAAATTTACATATACAAATACCATATTCATAAAAAGCGTCATTTTAAAAAAATATTTTTATCAATTTTGTATACGTGTAAATAATTTTAGTGAAATTGTATCTTTTGTATAATTTAAAATGAAGGGCTTGAAAAAGCGAAGTTCTGTCAGAAAAATAAGGTTGCTGAGGCAAGTCCATTTTACATTTAAGTAAATAAATGGCTATCTTGTTAAATTGGCGAGAAATCGCCAAGCTGGTGAATGATTTTGGCGTATGTTTGTCAAATGTCGCCAAATATGGAGAGCATTTGGCGACATTTTGGTCCATTGTCTGTATAACTGTAATTATTACTGTAACTGAATAGCTGTAGTTTATCCCTGTATGTAACTGTATTAACGGGCGCAGTCCACAGTCCACCTAGCTTGTGTTTAATATTATTAGTGTTTTGAAGTGGTAAGTATTGATTGTGCTCTACTGTACTGAGAGCTGTACGAGTAATTGCGTGGAAAGTTGCAGAACTGTAAAGTGTTTCTTTTGAGAAAATTTTACCAAACTATCATCAGTTCTTTGTACATTCAATACGTTACGGAACGGAACACACGTAACAATATTATATCAAATAAATACGAGCAGATAATGCAGAGTGTTAAAAATACATACACCTTTTCATTTCGACATTTTAGGCATTGTTTTTGGCATTAAATATTATAATGAAAATAAAATGCAAAATAATTAATAATAAGGATCTAAAGTCTTTCGTTTTTCAAAATACATCGTTATGCTTACGGCTTAAAAAATTCCGATTTCCCTAAACTTGCTTGAAATCTCTTTCTAGGTATATAACTGTGTAACTCATCTTTAATGCCCTATTTATGTTGTAGAGACACTAGGTTGTTTCGGAGTAGGAGATATGAAAAATGTGCAATGCCCTCGCCGGGACATGAACCTCTCAAATACGTGGCGAGCGTGCTGACCATTACACCACGAAGGCATGCTAAGAAGGCTGAAGAAATACCTTACAATGTGTACTGTAACAACTTAAATATTGCTTGATGTTACCGATTTTGTAAGAACTTGTGATGCTTATCAGCGCGCTGATAAAGGAAATGACAAAAAGAAGGCTCCAATGTCGTTAGTACCAGTTATTTTCGAAATATTCACTAAAATAAATGTCTATGCTGTTGGTCCGCTACCTATTTCAAAGACTGGAAGAAAATATATTATTACAGCTCTGTGTATGTTGTCCAAATGATGCTGTTGCGGTGACAGACATTTCTTCACCATCGGCGATTGATGCTTTCTTACAGATTTTCAGTCGTATGGGTTTCCCAAAAGCGATCCAAACAGATCAGGGAACCTCTTTTGTCAATGCTTTGACAGAGGAATTTTTGGAGCGTTTTGGCATAAAATATGTAAGAAGCTCTGTGTATCATCCACAGAATAATCCCGTTGAATGATTCCATAGAACGCTGAAAAGGGTATTAAGAGTCGTATATATAGGAGCTACTTCTGATTGCGAGAAGTATCTACCATCAGTTCTTTTTTCCCTCACAACAGTCACACACGAAAGCACTGGTTTTACACCAGCAGAACTAGTTCATGGGAAAAACCTACGAATGCCAGTCACTTTACTTTATGAACAGTGGCTAGAACCGACTGAAGAAAGAGATAATATTGTCAGTTACGTTTTCCAACTTATTAATCGAATGAAGAAATGCCAAGAACTTGGCGTGGAAAACATAAAAGAAGCTCAACAAAGGAGGAAAACATGGTACGATCGGAATGCAGTGAAAAGAAAATTTGTTGGAGGAGATTTAGTTCTAGTTTCAACTACAAATTGTCAAAATAAACTAGATGTACAATGGAAAGGACCTGGGAAAATAGAGCAGAAAATTTCAGAAACCAATTATATTGTAAGTTTCGAGGAACAAAATGAGCCAAATCAAGTATATCACATTAACATGCTTAAAACACATTACAAAAGACCAGAAATGATTAATATGATAACTGAAGTGGAAGGTGACTTAGAAATGAACATACCTCATTTACCTTTCAATCCAAGTATATTAAATTTCTCTGACATCATAGAGGATAATGAGCTCGAGAAAAGGTTGAATCCCGAGCAAATAGAAGATTTACGAAAAGTTTTATGGAAATATTCTGGTTGTTTTTCTAATAATCCTGGACTAACAAACGAAGTTTCTCACGATATTGAGGTATTAAGTAACGAACCAATACAAATCAAGCCATACAGACTGTCACCACGACAGACTGAAGTTCTCAAAAATGAAATTCAGAAAATGCTCGATCTTAAAACTATAGAGCCGTAAGAATCGGATTATACATCTTCCATGATTTTGATAGAATCTTCATCAAAGGATCCTCGGCATTATATTGATTATCGTAAACTCACTGCTGTTACTAAAACTGAATATTATCCTTTACCTAATATCGAAGTACGTATCGAAAGGTATCAAAAGCAAAATATATTACCCTATTAGATTTATCCAGAGGCTATTGACAAATTCATTAACAGAAAGATCACAGAGATATGCAACATTTGTAACTAGTTTTGGAAGCTTCAGATCTCTACGTTTGCTCTTCGGATTGAAAGATGTATCATACTTTTTAGCAAAGTTATGTTTAAAGTCCTAGCTGGATGCGAAGGATTCGCTGTACCATATCTGGATGACATTGCCATTTACTCAGAAAACTGGGAAGAGCCCCTTAAAAACTTAACTTTTGTTCTAGACAGAATACAGAAAGCAAACTTACGACTAAAACCATCAAAATGTAAGGTTGCACGAGATGAAGTGCGATACATAGGCCATGTTGTGGGACAAGGACAACGAACTCCAGATGAAGTAGAGATCCTGGCTGTAAAGGAATATCCTGCACCTAAGACCAAAAAAGAAGCACGTGCTTTTCTTGGACTGGTAGATTATTATCGCCAGTACATACCGAGATTTTCGGAAATTGTTTCAGCCTTCACTGATACTTTGAAGGGGGTAACTAAAAAAAGGAAATATGCAATGGTCTGAAAAATGTGACCAAGCGTTTAAACATTTAAAAGAGTTGCTATGCAAAAAACCCATTCTTTATGCTTCCGACTTTGATAAAAAGTTTATTATACAAACCGATGCCTCTGATAACGGCATGGGTATAGTACCATCCCATTTAGATGATGAACAACATGAGCATCCTATCTTGTATATCAGCAAAAAAATTACTAAATTTGTAAAGAACTATTGTACTACTGAAAGGAAGTGCACAGTCATCATCTATGCTACCAAAAGCTGCATTTTTATCTTGATGATCAGCAAGAATTCTTGATTCAAACTGATCATAACCCTTTGGTCTTGTCTTGTTGCAATCCAACTATAAATGTAACTCTAGACTGATGCGCTGAGCACTCTCATTACAACTCTATAATTTTAAGGTATCGCAAGGGATCTTTGCACAAAAACGCAGATGTTCTGAGTAGAATTAAGTAATACAATGTCTCTTAGTGTATGCTACGCAAGTTTAACTTATTTCATTTTACTTAATGTATGAATTTTACAGAACTTTTCCCTTCGGAAAAAGTCTCTCCGTTGGGGGAGAGGTTGTAACAGCCTTAAGTATTGTTTTTAATCTTTTGTACAATTTAAATAGCCGAATATTAATATGTAACTGAATGGCAAAGTTTTAAATGCACAAAGAATAGTTTTAAATATTGTTGCTAATCGTTTGAACAATTTAAATAGATGGACGTTAATATGTGTCTGAATGGCAACGTTTTAAACGCACGAAGAAGGTAATGAGATACATTCCGCAAGAGAAGAAGAGGGGTAAAGTGGTCACGTGGTTTAAGAACAACAATCTCCGCACGTCCGCAGTCTACGATGGAGTCTATAGCCGATGTACCACTAAAATTAATAGATTTTTCTAATTTAGAAATTTACAGCTATTGTGAAATACTCTTGGAAGTTATTTCTCTTTTCTTGATGTTAATAAAAAAGGTCTTCTCTTGTTCAAGAAAAACAAGTTAATAACATTTGTTTTAAAGTAATGCCAGATAGTAAGGACTTGTAGCAAGCTGTGTTAAGGCAGAAATAAAGAAAACAATTAATTATAAAACGTCTGTGGAAATTTCTGCAGAAAATGAGGTAAGATTCAAAAATTTTCTTTTATGCACAATACTTAACAATATTCATCTTTTACTTTATTAGGAATGTTAAGTGTAGTTGAAAAATATTCCCGAGACCTTGAATAATATTTTTCAGACTGTACAATGTAAATATTTGTTAATAGTTCATGAATACTTGTTCTAAATTATTGAAACAGTTGAATTTATGCAAGATCTGCTTATTTGAAAAACCATTAACACTTCATTAACACCAAGCCAATTTTATCTTATTAATTGCAGTGCCATAGAACATGCTACACCACTAAATGTTTATTAATTTCATCACGTTGTGTTTTAATAATGTGACTGTTATAATCAAGTTTTAATCAATGCGTATAAATGCAGTATATTTTATCGTATCTTACTATAAAATAAAGAAATATCTATGACCAAAAAATTATTAATTTCACAACTAGAATTACAGCGAACTCGGTTGGGCAAATCCATACAATTTTCTTTTTGACATTTATACTGTAATATAAAAAATACATGTTAATCTGAAGTTTATGCTATTTGCAGATTAAGAGTCAGTTATGAACATTTAAATTTCAAGGGGTACAAAATTATGTATTAATTTTGAACTGTGTATAATATTAATATCACTACCGTCACATAATCTTAGGGTAGCTGTACTCATAGTTTTAGGGCAACTGTATTTATAATGTTCCAGACATTTGAGTCTACCATTTCGAAAACCATGTTGTGCGTGTCAAGCTGATAAAATTGTGATTTAAAGTTATAATAGTAATTATATTTTTCTTTTCAGTGTAGAACAGCAACATACATGAACATTATTTTATGCATTTCGTTTTGCAGTGTACAGAATTATTATTGCAAATGGTTCATGAGATTTAAAAAAAGTACTGGAAATAATTTTAAAAATAAAGTTCATTAATACTAATTGAAATCAAGTAGAAAGTTTTAAAATTTTACTGATAAAACTATAAATGTTCAATGTGTGTTTTGGTTTTATGATGTACATAGAAATGAGTATCCCAATCCTCTCAACATGTATTGTAACTGTTTCTTTAGAAATGCTTGGCCATCTAAAGTTGTTGCCTTTATATAGGCAAGTATTATTCTTAAACTGTCAATACCATCTCATATTCTGGTGGCTTGTTGGAATATACTGTTGCCGAATATCCGAATTTTCACCACATCTACCACAGCACAAACTTGTTTGTTTACATTAGCAGTTCTTACATCATGTGATCTCTGACGTCACCGAAATGTATCTCATTATATTTTATTTTAAAATAGTTTAGAATATGTTTTCTCTTCTTGCTTGTATGTCGCCATTTTAAGTGCTAAATAAAGTTTCTGCTGTGTTCCATCAATGAGTTTGCTTCATTTCCAAAAGAAGTATCACAATACATGAAACTACTTAAAAATTTTACTTTAAGTTGGAATCAAGCTCGTAAGTTCTTGTTGTGTAAATGTGTATTCTGGTGTCAGAATGTTATCAAAATACTTTAACGCTCCTTTTTTCTCATATACCTTGCTTGTAGTATCAAAGCGGGTGCTTCTGTGAACATACAAAACAATAGATAGGATAAACAGAAAGGCATGATGAAACACTGAAAAACTGCTTTAATTAAGAGACTGATTTTATGTGACGCTATAATTAGAATTCCTATTTTATTTCTGGCGTTATTTGTCATCACTGTGTTCTCATATCTCTGGCTGCAATAAAATCTGGCATGTGGGGCTGGAAGATAATCTTTCGTATTTCATCATGCTGACGGATAAATAAAATTAACTCGTGCGTTTATTATACTGAAGGGAACTAAAAGTTCTCTGGCTTCAGAGTAACGGTAAAATATAGTTGGAGGAAGTCATTTTCTGGCTATACGAGTACCATTCATTTTCATTTCCAGCTCTTTTAATCAACCAGATTAAACTTTCTCACCTGCTGTGGAAATTACAAGTCAACAGCATGTAAATATCGTGTTAAAATTAAATTTGTACTAGGGTTAGATTACCAAGCGCACAAAACCAGCACTAGATCGCTAAAATGCTTTGAATCACTAGAAGGCCTGAATTAATTGTTATAAAAAGGGAAAAAAATGCTTAATAATTTTAATGGATCCAATAAGTGTAATTTCATAAAATTGATTAATAATTTTAATCAATGAATTTGTTGATGCAATTACTAAATTTGTATTCTCTTGATTACTAAATGAATATCGTTCCAGTCCTACGCTTCTAGACTTCGGATGCAATAGAAGTTACAGTACTTAGGAAAATCCCGTCAACCACAAGAGACGGCGCCAATCGCGCCAAACCGAAAAAAACCCATTTACTAAATACAAGAAAAAACGTTCTATTCTTATTTTTCTTTCAAATTTATTATATTATCATTTACTTATATTTAATTTTTCATTAAAAATATCCATTAGTTTTTCCATAATATCGCCATATCGTGGTCATTAACACATTTCTTTTGAGGCCAGTAAGATTCCATAACTTTGGAAATATTCAACAGCATACTCTTCTGTAATAAGCAGATCCCAAATTTTAATAATTTTTTTTTCGAAAATGCGCGATAGAGGGGAAAAAGGAGTCTTTACTCAAGAATAATAACTAATACGTGTAATCAAGGTTACACTAAACCTAGCATGTTTGAAGAAGACTTATCCATTTTTAACGAAAAATCGCGTAGTTTGGCGTCTTTTCTTTAATACGCAAAAATAGTCGACAGGATTTTCCGTAAGTACCGAAATTACAAATTCAGCTTCAGTAAATACTACACCTCACTCTATAATTCCTTGAATATAACAACTACTTTTAATTACGCTCCGGAAAGACTGGAATGAAGAAAAGTTTCTAAATTAGTTTCTCTACCAGAGAATATCTTTCAAAGCATAAAATCATCATATTGTCTAGCAATTAAATGCTGAAAATGAAACATCGATCAACTTTCTTGTTCCTTTCAGATATGAAAATATAGTACTTTTAGTATGTTTCCTATTTTTCACTATGTATTGAGTATAGGATATTAAGTCAAATAACAATTATTTCATTTTATTTCGCTTTTGTTTTTACTGGAGAATTTTATGAGAGAGGTCACAGTAGTCGGTATGTAGTACTTATCATATATAATATTATTTCTGCAGTAAAATTCTTTTTTTCTCTCTAGCTGTGCAGCGAAGCCTTGAGAAAGTTTCTCAAAAAATCCTGAAATAAAGTCAAGAAAAAAGCTTAACACGATAATTGCAAGAGGATAGATTAGATTAGGTAACATAATAAATACTAAAGAATACTTTGAGAATGATTAGCACGAGTATGTCTTTGCATAGATGTGCAAACGTTTCAAAATACCGCCTGAGTTTATGACATAGTATGTTGCAGGTAATCCTTACTCCCTCTGCCAAGTCACACTTCAAGCTTCTTTTCAACTTTCTAATAATTAGAACGCAAGTAAAATCATCCACATACTGTCTACAGGACTGTGTCTTGCACATATCACATTGATACATTTCTCACAAGAGGTATTTGCATTCAGAACTACAAAATTATTAGTCGTCGAAAGTGACTGAACTTCCTTAGAGGAGTGTGTTGTCGTGACTGTAGCTTCTT
>KK112985.1:234392-248769 GCA_000611955.2 Stegodyphus mimosarum | reverse complement strand
CAAAATCTTCTACTGAAAGCGATGAAAATGAAGACGATTTAGAGACTTTTTTAAAAAGTAAAGAATTGGCAATAATAAAAACACATAGAACCTCTATTTCTACCGAGATTGACATTGAATTCATTTTAAATAATTTTGACAATGTACGAAGGCTTGATATAAAGCATAATATTTTAGATTTCTGGGAAGAGAATAAAATTACATATCCGCACTTGTATAAGATTGCAATGGTGGTTTTGGCAGCTCCAGCTACACAAGTTAGTGTTGAAAGAGCGTTTTCAGGTTTGAAATTTATTCTCCGAGACAACAGAAGTAATCTCAGTGAAACCACGTTAGAAGATATATTAATAATTAGAGGCAATTTTCATATGTTAAATAAATAATATATTTTTTACATAATTATTGCAAGGCCAAGTGCACGATGTGAGAGTCAAACGACGAATGTGGGTAATCATGAACCTAGTTGTCAAATGCGATTTTGATAATGGATAACAATGCCAATGCTCGCCGTCCTCTGCTCACCGCTCTTATCGTACCTGCTGTTTGTATCAATTCACATAGTGTACCAATTAAAAAAAGAATAAAATCTTCTAAATTTTGATAGAATTACATTTTTTGTTTATGATAGAATTATATTTTTAGTACAAATAAGAATATACATAAAATGAAATTATTCATTTGGAACTGAAACGAAAACAGTTATGTTTGGCGGAGCGAAAACCGGAACTGAACCGAAAACCGTTATTTTTGGCGGAGCGAAAACCGGAACTGAACCGATATTAATTTTTTAGTTGAACCGGAACGAAAACCGGAACAAAAAAAATTACGGTTCGAAGCCCTGGATTTTACCTACATTGCTAGAATGAGCCTGAGTTATAATGCAATGGATCTTTGAGTCGGATTATCCTTCTGGATCACAGATTTCACTCTCTTGATATTTACTAGCCCTCGAATAGATACGATTTTGTAACCATTTTTCATTTTTATTTTCAGATAGGGGTTTTCAGTCTTCATATTTGATATATTAAAAATAATTTTTTAAATGATTTTTACAGTGTTTAACAACTTTTATACGAATATTTTCTCCCGAAAGTGCATTCACGTAATCTTCGAGCATTCTGTCAGGTTTAGAACTCATTTCCAAAATTAAAATTCTGCATTCAAACGACATTCAAACGACATTCTGGAGACACCATTTTATTTTATAAAATATTTAGATGATTAGAAGTAAGTAGTCAACTGAAAATCAATACTTTAATTATATTTAACTGTATCCTCTGTCATAATTACACATGTATAAACCTGAACAAGCCTATAAAAATGTACATAATTTCATGCGTTAAACAGTACATAATATCATGTATAAAATTGTGTATAATTTCATGTTTATAATTGTGCGTCATTTCATATTTCTCTTTGCATGTTTCCAGTGACATCTTACTATTTTAATTAGTATTTGTTACAGACTGATTTTTCCTATGATGATTTAAGAGCTTAGAATAGAAGAATGTTTATGATAATCCTTAAGCGTCTGAACAAAACATATTAATTATGTTGATGTTATACTCTCGAACATCTGTAGCGCCTTTTTTGTATATTATATGTTATATAGTTGTATGCAGAGTCTGCCTCTAATTAAAATCACATCTGTTCCAAACATATTCGAGTTTATTAAGCGTTTAAGTTTAACAGATGGAGATCTGTGCATTGCAAATCGGAATATGAGTTCCTCATTTTCAAGCCAAATAATAATTAACAACTAATTCAATAAGGAACCCTGAAACAATAATTAAAATCTAAGCTTTAATTAAAAAAATGTGAAAGTATTTGAAAGCTTTCACATTTTTATATTACCCCCAAAGGTGCGTTTTTTTCATTTGCATACTCATACACGTTTTGAGTCATTTGGGCAAAAATATTTAAAACAGCCAATCTTTAGAATTTCCGGTAGAAGTCTCGCGCGCTAGAGATAAAAGTGACTGTTCCCTTACAGTGTTGCCATTGTTCGCTTAATGCTAATGTTATTCCCTCGTATTGAGTAAATCATTCAGTTAGCTAAGCAAAAATTCATTAAAGTTTCACGAAATATGAAATACACAATAAAACAAATTCGAAATTCACAATTATGGCTTCCAGGTTTCCATATGAGGGTGGAGGACTACATTATTGAAAATTTGAGGGCTCTTACTTTACTTACATTACTTTTTTTTGTTTTTTGGGAAGCAGGACAGAATGAAAAATGAACAATGCCCTCAAATTTTCAATTCGGCGGGATTCGAACCACGGTCCTCTAGCGCCGAGTTTGCTTAACCATTGCATCACGAACACATGATAAGAAGGCAGGAGAAGTACATTATATACTCCCCCTTTTAAAGGGCGACTGCGGATTAGGGGACCCAATCGTCAAATCATGGTGGTGGAGAATCATCATCCATCACCTTTTTTTAGTTCGGGGGGCCAATGTAGAGACATTAGGTTATTTAGAAGCTGGAGAGATGAAAAAGGAGCAATGCCTTCGCCGAGACTCGAACCACCGACTTCTCGAATACGCGCTGAGTGTGCTTAAGCATTACACCACGAAGGCATACTAGGAAGACAGGAGAAATACCTTATACAGGTACCTTCGTTTTTTCAACGTACATACCTACATACGCATATTCCTTTTTATTTAATTTCTTTGAAATAATACAGAGCGATGATATTTGGCGGCAACAATTTGAAAAAAAATTCATACACCTATAGTGATTTAACGCAAAATCCCCTTTTGAGACTAATAGTCCTTCTGGACTAACGCTCCTTTGGGCTAATAATTTACCCAATTTTGAAATTCATTTTAAAATTTTTATAAAAATGTTATTATGATTGCGTCCTTGGTGACATTTCACTCTTTAAAACAACTATTCTATCTGTGTTTGTTTTATTTTGTTCACCAAATATTTCCTTAATTGTATTCTTAGTTTAGTAAGCTACAGGTAGTATTTCTGATCAACGCCTTTTGGTTCAAGAGGTTTTCTTAGAATTTGCACTGCTTTTCTAGATTAGACTGATTTCGAAATGTCACCACTTTTTTTTATCACTTTCACTGTTACTATCTGCAACCATTTATCTTCACAAGTTTTGTTGCTGATGCTTAAAAAATTAGTCTAAGTTTACAATTCCTCTTTTTTTCTATTGAAACTTTCGAAAACAGTTTTTAATTTAAAGATATGCCGCTCAACCGGTATAGTGGTTAGCATCGCTGACTGCCATGCCGAAGGGCTCGGGTTCGAATCCTGGAGAAGGCATGGATGTTTGTAAATGTATAGTGTCGGTGCGGCATGGCGGCACTTTAAATATGTGGAGATCCGAAAGTCCTCTTGTGTGGATTGGTGGGAAAGGAGAGGGGTGGGAGACCCCTGGATTCCCCCGGGGTGCCCTCCCTCAAAATTGGGGGTGAAAAATAGAAGTCCAATATCTCTTCGGAGTAGGCTCTGGCAATCATTCTTCCATGTGGTCACGGACACGACAACAACAACAACTTAAAGATATTCTTTTATGATACTCTTAAATTAAAAGAATGCTAGAAGTTGTATTGCTGCAGTTTCATAGTAAATTCAGTAAAAGTACTTCTTATGATCTAGGAAGTGCTTTTTGGCAAGTCAGAAGATTATTCTTGACTCCTTTCAAACATCCAGGTTTTTTTGCTTTTATCAGTACCAGTGCTGTCTTCTTAATTGTTGGATCCATAGTGTTACGTGCTAATTTGTCACGTCACCAGATGTTATATACTAATATCGCGGCACCAAATGTTCTGTGGTACCAAATGTTAAATACTAACTGTTACAATAATATCAAAACCATAATTCATTGCGTTGTGTATTACTAACCCGAACAACCCCTAAGACCAAGCAGGAGTACTGGTGTTAAAAACATTCACACAAGTCATCATAAGGAAAACTCTGAATCAAATATATATATATAACCAAGGATATTTATTGCAGCATTAAAGGAAGACACTCAATCTTTCAACTTAAATTTCTAGATCTATGGTGTGTTCAAGTGACAACTATTTAAAATAATGCATTTAGAATTATAATATATATATTGTTAATTTCAAATATGCACCGAGATGAATTAATCAAAAATTTACACCGTAAAAATTAATATTAAATTTTCATATGCAGTTATCAAACTCTGCTGGCCAGCATAAAAATACACAGGAATTTAATGAATCACCGAGCATGGTGTCTTTACCAATATTGATAGAGATTACTTAGTTCAAGAAATTTCTTAATTTACTCAGGTAAAAATTACATACATAAATTTAGCAAATCCCTTAGGCAGTTAGAAAATATTACATATTCAAGTAGACCCGTTGGAGAAAAATGATTACATTTATTCCTACATTCAATTACACAATTAAAGGTAAAGTAGAATTTAAATTTTAAATTGTTCCTTAATTAGCAAAAGTTAAAGTTAATTCTCAACCAAAAATAGTAACAACTTAAAGTAAAAAGGTAAAATTTAGATAAGTTTACAAATTTAATATCCTGTCTTAATTCATTATATATAAATTTTAATTACATTCCAAGTTAAGGTTAAAAGTCCTAAATAGATTAATAGTGTAGCAGTTGCTTAAATACACAGCCTGGATTTAAGATCCAGCAGAAAAACCTTGACTAAAAGTTAAATAGAATTTAATTGGAAATTAAACACACATATAATTACTCCTTACATTAATAATTCATCACTGGAAAATTTACTTCAAATAATCAAATCTCTTAAAAAAATTTTAAATTACCATATTACTTAGGAAACATGTTCACGGAATTTAGGTAGCAAGCTGTACTAAATTTCAGGTGAAATTAACAATCAAAAGGTTGAACTCACTTGAAGCGTTGAAAATTTAATTAAGCATTAACTCAACTTATAGATTTTTTTTTCCGGATGTCCCATTCATAACAGGTGTTGAACAAGGCTCTGCCGAACCAGCTCTTCGCAGATGTTGAACGAGGGAGTCCGGCAAGAAATCTGGACACCTGGATCAGACACTATGAAGATGGTAAAGTGCATTCGTGCAGCAAAACAAGAGCTCCTAAGGGTTCCTCCCTTTTCCGTCTATTCTCATTCATGCGAGTTGATGGTAGTACTCGAGTTGATGGTAGTAATTCGATGAGGAAAAGAACAACATTTTCGACTGCAACACGGGGATGGTAAAGTGCGGAGGAGTAAACTTCAAGTGATTTTTTTTTTCTTTTTAGATGTTCATCTTTATCTTATTTCCCATCTCCGGCTCTTCCAGAGGAAGAAAAAAATAACGTGCTTCTAACGCTGCGAATCCAAGGCAAAAAGGCTGAGCATGGCCTTGCATGACGATTTCAATCGTCCAGGCTCCAGAATTTTCGAAAATCACCAAATTTGGTGAATTAGTATGCAAATCTCGCCAAACACAAAACAGTGCTGCGAAAACTTAGTTTTTCCTTCTTCACACCAAAAAAAGTTCCACCCTCGCCACCCCCTTCGCCAACAAGGAGGGGTGAGGGAAAGAATGCGACAAACCTATCACGCCCCTGCCACGCAACCGGACGCAGTACATGACCTTGACGAGAAAGGTGCTCAAAACGGCGCTTATAGCAGAATAAATTTCTAGACACGAAATTCAACAATTTTAGCAATTAAATGGGCATAATTCTCCAACGGGGCGACGTACAGTCATGAAAGTAGGTTCATAAGAAGGGTAAATTTTTTCTCTTTAAGAGGTATAAATTTCAACCATGTGAATAAAAAGGAAGTATTTTTAAATTTCAAATATTACGCAGAAACAACCGATTTCCCATTGTCTCCTTCTCCCGACGGCTAATACTGTCGAACGCGTAACGTAAGAACGAGAACTCTGTTTAACTCGTATAAAAATAATTGATTCAATAACATAAGCAATACACTTCGTGAAGAAAAATTTAGAATAAGCATAAATTAATGCATATAATTTACTCACTCAATAATTAATTAACAAATAACTGCAATTAACTACACATTAATCCATAATTCTAAACTAACCAAAAATCACTACATAACAATAGTGCACGTTAATAACGCAGTAACTTATTCCCTCAGATTCTTAAGACAACTTCTGTTTCATTTTTAAATATTAAAATGTGTTTTGGTAATGTTCTGTAATTGTATTGTCTGCACAGTTGGTGTAGCTAGTATTAATTTAGCAACTCAGTTAAAACATCTGCTGCTTGGAACCTTTCTACAAATGCAATCTCAGGGTCTCTAGATTTTCTAGTTTTTTTGCACTTTCTTGAGACATTTAATTTTTTGTAACTTCATCTCTAATTACAATTACGTTGTAAGGATTTATTTATTTTTATCTTAACCAGTTAATACATGTCCAGTAGTGTTAATGTCATAATCCCTTTCGCTTTTTTGGAAAAATTCTAATAGTTCGCACTTATTCAAATAAGGTAGAAAGAGATAGTATTTAAAGGAAGGTTTTAGATTGTTTAATCAGAGCGTATTCTGTCTCTCGAAAGCCACGTTACTTGTTGAAACTCTTCGATTTCATTCTGTCTGCGGCACTGCGTTATTCTTGGTATTATTGCTTGTCGCTTCGGCCTAGGTATGAGCCAACATATCCATTCTGTGCAGCCTTTGGCCAACTTACTACTTAATTTAGTTTTAAATTTAATTCAGTACTTTTGAGTTACGCCATAAATGCTGGCTGGCTTGTAAGTTCAATAAGTAACTTCTGTTAAATTAATGAGTTTTAATAAAAGTGTCTTTTACACCCTTCTTTCGTTTCTCCGTCTTCGTACAATAAATAATTGCAATAAATCGCTTAGCTTCAGCTTGAGTCTGAAATCCGTTTATACTTTCCAAGAAGGTGAGACGCTACAGCTTGTTAAATAAATTGCACAAAGCTATTTGGGAAATTCCCAATTTAAATGCAGTTTATTTCTGGCCGCATTTCCCAAGAACATAAGAATGTTTTAAGATTTTATCCATTTCTTTCAAGTTTAAGACTTTTCGCTTGATCTTTTCAAATTGAGCAAGTAACAAATTTTTAAAATATGCCCATTTCAGTGATTTATTTAAATGTTTCTAGCTAGCAGAAAGATTGCCCTTTGCCGGTGTAGCCGATCTGGCACTTCACGGTTACAAGCATGTCCACTGATTTCCTTCCTTTGTCTTCAGCCTACAAGTACCCCCTCCTTTCCATTTAAAGAACTGTTAATGTAATCTTAAGAGGCATGTCATGGCATTTTTTACAATTCTCTGTGGACATGATGCGTCTATCCAAAGGGAAGATGTTGAACGTGGAAATATTAAAAAAGGAGATACAGAAGTTGCCTTCCACCTCTTATAAGCTGGTATTCAAGAAGAAGCTCCCACTCATTTACAGTACCTCTACTGTACAGGGCTGATTTTAATAACCTTAAGAGAAGAGAATCCTGCCCCTTGGAAATCCATTGCGAAGAACTCTGAAAACAGTGTCTCACAGGTACAGAGACAGGGGGTCAAAAAAAATTCAGTCAAGCCCATTTCACTGAAGGATTTTGTACCTGAACATTTCCCCCCGGGGGTCGACGCAGAGTACTATGCGAGGCTACTGACTAGGATCTGTACCTAGGCAGTCTCGGCCACGGGGGTATAAAATTTATGAACTTGGCAGTTCCCGATGGTCCATGGGGTAAGTCTATACTTGCTCTTCATGGGCCGGGTGGTGTTAGTCCTCTCCATCAGGGTATTGGTAGCCAAATAGCAAACTGGACCATTGAGAGTCTGGTCACTGCTGTCCTTGGTATTCCATGTAAAGCCTAAGGAGAGGGGCATCCTGTGTAGTGCTGGCAGGTAGCTTCAATCAACGGCCAGTCATCGCTCCAAGTTGTCATCTCCCACCCCGCCGTGGTCTCTGACCTCTGGGACGGTGGTCTCAGATGGCCGGTTTAGCGGTGGGTAAATTGAGTTCGTTAAAATGGCTGAGGTTTTCGGAGGTGTGGGACTCCGGGACTCGGCGGTGTGTTTTTCCATCCTTCATGGGTGGCTAACTGGTGCTGTGTATCAGTCCCTGTAGTGTCATTAAGTTGACGGAGCAGGTATACAGTTAGTTAGTACCTGAACAATAAAGCCACCGTCTCCAAATACATTAAATGGATGAACTACAAAATGTTTGGCAGGTATACTCTGAACGAAAAAACAGGGAGGGAGGACAATTGTATATCTTCCATTCTACTGGGCCGATTGACGAAATTTAACTTTCATTTCTCATGTCTCGAAAGCGTGGCTGAGTCTATATATTAGTTTTATATACAGCATTTCTCTAACATAGGTATTCTGAGAAAAAATCTGACTTTTCTGAAACGACATTCATATTTGTTTTCCATATTTCGATTCTGCGACTCAAATTATGCCTAAATATTAAATTTTGTAAAATCTGGTGAGAAACTTACGGAGAAAAACCAAAAAATTTACCTTGACGCACTTTTTTTCAGTTTGAACCGAGAATAATTCACTTGACAAAATTCTTAATTTAGGGTAACCTATTTTGCTTCACGTTTCACTGTGCGCGAGTTGAAAAAAAATCATTCATTCTTTCAAATAATTTTAACTACTTTCTTTCAAACAATTTTTAAGTGCGTAAACCACGTTTGATTTATTCTCGCTTATAAAACATATGCCAAATTTCAAACACTTCACTATATTAATTCATATGTACCCTCTGAAATTTTGAATAAAGAAATCTAATATTTTGCAGGTATGTCTAGAAATACGTCTACTTTAAGGTGGTGGTAAAATTTTTATAGGTTATAATTCAAAAATGTTTTCGAAATATTTATGAGAATTACTGAAAACACATATTTTAAAATCAAATCAGAAAAATCAGATATTCGAACTGTTAAAGAAGGAATCAATTACGTTTAGTAAAAAAAGAGACAATTATAAATATATAAGAAATTCAATGAATATTGAGTAGCTAAAATTTTGACAGATATTTTTTTATAAAGTACTCTTGCCATTTTTACAAAACTTGGCAGTTTAGCGTAATTTAAGCGGTAGAATCGAAATATGATAAAAATCGGTATGTCGTTTCAGAAAAAGTCTGATTTTGTGTCAGAATACCTCTGTTAGAACAATTGCTATATATAAATCTAATATATATCCTAAGTCGCTCTTTCGAGACATGAAAAGCGCAAGCTAAATTTTATCAATCTCCCCCAACAGAATAGGAGATACAGATCTGACCGATTTTTTTTTTTGGCAAGGTGTACAAGTAGGATATTCTGGCACTGAAGAGTCTGTCTTTTGCCAATCTGAGTTCAATAATCAGCGGGCATGAGTTTAATAAAGAGTGCTTTTCTACTGATCAGTATATATTTGGTTTGGTTTCTGGAAGTTTGAACGTAAAAAGCAGCTGAGGTCATTAACCGGTGGGTTTAATAGACGGTGAGTACTGCATATGTAATATTAGCCTTCATGATAAAAAATTCTAATATATATATCATATGTTCTACTAATGTTTCATTGGTTTAATTATCTAATACAAATTTCAAGTCTAATTCTGCCTCAAGTTTGAATGCTAACTACACTGCCATCATTATAAAACGCACATATTAGAGAAGCTTCAATAGCCCAAAAGGGCTGTTAGTCCCAACTGGGTTATCAGTCTGGACACTCATTTTGCGTTGAATCATTATAAACGGCGTATCAATTTTGAAACTGTTTCCACCAAATATTGTCGACCTATATTATATTTAAAGAAATTGATGAAATTGCATGAATGTATGCAATTTAAAGTGGATGAATCTACATGAATGTATGCATGTTTCTTCAAATATAAAAAAGGCTATCTACTGTTATCAAATTTTGCATAACGTAGTCCTCTACTTGTATATGGGCACCTGGAAGCCCGAATTTTATTATCTCTTTCATATTTTGTAAAACTGTAACGAATTTTTTACTAACAAACTCAAAGATTTCAAAGCGAGCAGTGGCAACACTTGTAGAGACATTAGGTTATTACGAAGCAGGAGAGGTGAAAAATAAGCAACGCCTTCGCCGGGAATCGAACCACGGGCCTCTCGGTTACGCGTCGATCGTGCAGACCACTACACCACGAAGGCATGGGAAGAAGGCGGGAGAAATACCTTATATACTCCCCCTTCTAAAGGGCGACTGAGGTTTGGGGGACCCAATCGCCAAATCCCGGTGGTGGAGAATCATCATCCACCACCTTTTTTAGTTCGGGCGCCATTTGTAGAGACATTAGGTTATTACGAAGCAGGAGGGGTGAAAAATAAGCAACGCCTTCGCCGGGAATCGAACCACGGGCCTCTCGGTTACGCATCGAGAGTGCAGACCACTACACCACGAAGGCATGCGAAGAAGGCTGAAGAAATACATTTATACACTGCACGAAAAAAATATTTTTGTCTCCAGCGAGCGAGAATGTCTATCAGATATTCTCAAGGCATGCTGTTTTAAAATATTTTGCTGTTAAATGAAATTTTATATGAGGTAAGCGCCAACAACATGATATTTAATAAATAAAGTAAACATACAAAACGTAGTAACAAAAAGACAAAAAAAATTGTTTTGTAAAGCCCTTTTAGTAAGAAAACTGCACATTGATATAATGAACTGAGGAACGACTGGAAAAAAAAACACAAAAAATATCTGCTAACACTTCACGCAGCATCGGGAATTCTAAAGGTATTGTAAGGTTTATTCTAAGTTTTTAATATTTATCTTGAGTTAAAGCTACTTTCCTGTCCTTTCTATTTTCAGATTACAATTTCCTATCAGAATGTGTTTTCAGAATCGCGTTCAATGCAAATGAGTAAGTGTAGTGTTTAAGTCTAAGTTTCACTCACTTCGTTAGAAAGCCAGAGTAAACTTCGCCAACTTAATTGAGATTTAGGGGCCAACTACTTAGAACCTCGATAGCTTCGGCTATATCTTATTAGTTAAACTTTACTTTGAGTTCAAGCCCAAGTGGAGGCTGTCCTGTACGCTATGAGACAGGAGCCGACTGTGTTAATTCTTCTTTTGAGAAATAAAGGGTAATTAACCGTTCTTGAGTCTTACATCTCTGTTCACGCTCTCAAGCGATTATTCGCTTATCTGCGTACGAGTTTCCTCACATTTAGCTGTTAGATAAAAGGTTGGAATCCCACAGTATACTGCTAGGCTACTTTTAATTTTTTTTTTACTTTCGCTGTTGATCTGTATACGACGTAAGTGCTAAGAAAATGATGCTTAGTAATAAAGCTAAAAAGGCAAAAAAAAAATTGGTTGGTAGGATTGAGTGTAACAGCAAACTGGGGACTGGGAGCTCAGCGAGAATGTAAAAAACCTTAACAAACCTTTTTGGGTGACCCCTAAAATCCGAAACCTTTCAGATGTATTTTACAATTATTTTTAATAAAACGGTTTTGTATTCTATCCTAAGTATATATGTGATAGCGTTTCGAAGAAGAACGAGATACCTGCAAGTATGGCGAGTAGAAATGTTTTTTGTTGCTGTTGTTATTTCTTGACTAGCAATTCTTTCTATTGTAGATGAGATTCTTGTGATTAACTGAAACATTATGCAAGCATCTGCGTCATGAGCTTCATGCAAGAATCATATGACATGGATTAGCTTTGAAAAGCCTCAGTTTATAGAGATTTATTGTGAATGTTTACTGTTTTTAAAAAGAAATAGAAAAAAGCTAAATTTAAATGAAGAGTAAAGGGGATAATGCACAATAAGATGAGAATTTTGATTTACATAACTTCCCGTTACATATGTATGTTTTGCTTATACCTACATCTTTCTGCTTTCTCCCATCTTCAACTGCCTCTCTATATATGCTTGCACGTTTAGGTATTATATAAATTAGAAAAAGAAAGCTTAAAAGTAAAATCTACAAAAGTTGCGTTATTTAATGCACAATTAATGTGAATATACCATGAAACTGGTCGCTAACTACAGGCTACTGACGAAGCATTTTAAGACTGCATATACTTCATTTGGAATAGCTGACCACCAGAAATATCCTAAAAAAGTTCTAGTAATATACAAAGCCCGAATCGAACTTGACAGCAGCAGTACTTTCCCTTCCCCTCCTTGAACGACCACCCTATAAACCTTTCCTTACCGAACGGGCCACCGTTCTAGTCACAATGTAAGTGATCACTCCCCAATGTACAGATTCCGTGGGAAGAGAGTTCTCTGACTTGTTTAATCTCATAAACCATGGAGGCAAGAATAAAAGGAAGGGCCAGCCCTGCACTACGAGTGAAACACTGTTCCCAGGCTTTGGTCTCCAGATGGGGTGTTTTTTGTTCGCATCCAGAGCTTCTTTGACAGCGCTTTGATAGTATTTCCACACACGAAAATCGGACACTTCCGCATAAAAGAAACATTAATTGTTGGATGGATAATAGAGATTTGTATAGTTTAGTGACATTTATGCAAAACTCACATCTTGGTTATTTTTCAATAACTTGCAACAGCGATTTTGCGGTACTTTTAAAATTGTGTACGTCTTTCGATACCCTTGATAGAGCATTCGCTACTTTTAATTTATTTTCCAAGCACCAAAATGTTTTAAATAAAATACATGTTTTGTCATCCACATATTATCATTTTATTTTTCTATAACTGAAAAATAATCACTTTAGGTTTGCAGTTTGGGTTATTAAAGAACGAAAAAAAAAACTAAGTTCTGTTTCTCTTTTTTTTAAATTTTATTTAGCAACATGTTTACTTGATGACTAAATCTAATTCAAAATTATGAATGTAAAATTTTTGTCATTCAATACATATGCTTGAATAGTGGTCTGCTATTTTTGAAAGAGTTTGAAGAAATGAAAAAGGCATCATTCATGTTATTAATCGGTATGTTAATATACCTTAATATACCACACTTTGCACATTGTTACCTTCTGGATTACTTCGCAGTATGAAAATTTCAAGTATTTGTGAATTTAGATCAATTAATTGTTTTAACTGTTTTAAAAAATGAAGCAAAATTATGAAGATTATATAGAGTAAGACAATGATCTGATGACAATGAGGTTAATGTTTAAATGTGAAACGAGTAGTTACTATTTATTATATTATCAGAGAACTGTTAAACTGGGTAAAATCGCTAAAAGAGGTATTGAAGCTCTGCCAAAATATATTTACTAGAAAATTTGAATTTGATAATGATTGAATCCTAAAACGTATTTTAAGTCAAAAGTTTGAAACTTGATGGCTAGATGTAAATATAAAATTATTCATTTGTAAATATTCTATAATATTATATAAATAAAGAACAAAGTAAAATAT
This sequence comes from Stegodyphus mimosarum, assembly GCA_000611955.2. NCBI lineage: Eukaryota > Metazoa > Arthropoda > Arachnida > Araneae > Eresidae > Stegodyphus > Stegodyphus mimosarum. The sequence continues at coordinate 235,469 of KK112985.1, read as the reverse complement.
TTGTAATTAAGAACATATGTCAGGTAAAGGTTTCATTAAATAGGGAAGGGCATGCAAGCGTTGGCTGCCTAAAGAGAGAGTAATATACATGTAATTTTCATTCAAATTATATTTACACATATTTCCTACGTAAAAAATTCTGATATATGCTAAATTATTGTAAATTAATTTACTCGAAAAAGATGGTGAATGCACAGAAATTAAAGATCTGCGCACGCCGAAAATGAAAAATTTTAAAATATATATGTATATTTATGCAGATGCTCGCAAAAAACATGTATTTGCCTTTAACAAAGTACGTAAATATTTATTAAATTATTTATAAATGTATATGGAAATGAAGGATTTATTCAATCATAAACTCCTGTGAAATTTGTCAGGACTGAGTGTTCTGTGCATACTTTTGGCGAACATATTCATGAAGTTGTTAAAGTCCTGATCTTGAACAGGGAGCTAAATGCAACTATGTTCAGTGGAAGTGGTAGAATAACTGCACGCAAGGTGGGTTTTAAAATGACCCTTTTATTAAACTACTATTTACAGCCACTTCCCAACTCGGAAGGGATAACAGAAAATAATGACCGCCCTTGGGTCTAAACTGAACGATCAAATAATTTAAAATGAGTAGAAATTAAGTAGTCGTTGCTCACACAGCTATAAAGGCGAGGTTGGCCTCTATGCTAAACTATCAATGGTGCGTAGCAAGACTTAGCTAATACTAACGCACTTAGATTACTTCAACAAGTATTAGAGTAACAGCGCTATGGCTTAGAATTTAAATACTAGCTGGTCAGGTGGACGTCGAACAGAGGCGCAGTGATCTGAGACTAAAAGCTCTCTCACACTGAGAAGTTCCTTGCTAACCTTTAAATACAAAACTTGGCCCCACCTCAAATTAGCAAAAAGCTGAAACGCCCGCTCATTCTAACGGGAAGTTGAAATAAGAGCTCATAGGAAAGAGAAATTAACATAAAACTTTGTTAGTTTAAACTAAAACATTACAAATTTACTGTAAAGATATCTAGTTATTAAATGTATCTAAATTTATAATGATTATAAATATTATTAATATATAAT
>KK112985.1:191549-231746 GCA_000611955.2 Stegodyphus mimosarum | reverse complement strand
CTCTGGTTCTGTTAATCTTCGCGTCTGGGTAAGAATTCGCAAGGTTCAACAATTAAGTAGATCTAGTTAGCATTGTATGATAGTGAAACGTACTAGATCCCACAACTGTTCTGCCATTTTAGGAACAACTTTTATGTAAAAAATTATCAAGATTTTCTTAGTATTTGAAACAATTTATTTTCGCTCATTATTTTTTCCAAAAATGAAACACGTATTTTAAATTTACCTTTGGACTTGTTTGCGCATTGAATTAATACTACTTAAGTTACTCGTTTTCTCAACACAATTCATCCATTAAATTCATTGCCGTACTTACTTAATTTAAAAGTAATTTTTATTTTTTAACATACTCTAAATTTTCTTTGAACAGCTACTTTGTTTCCGTCCGTAGCCCCAAAGGTAAAATACATATCAGCGTAGCTCTGCACCTCGGCACCTTCATGAGGGTAATAGGCCTGCTCCTGTATTTAAGTTGTTATTGTGTGCTTTGGAGGATAACATCCGAAATCTGGGCAGGTAATGATGATTTGTGGCAACGGAACGCTTTTATCTACCGCTTAACGGTCCGCTGTATTATCACCTCAACCCGTCAATTACACTCATGTCCATAAATTAAGGATAATTTGGAGTCACGCGGAAATCGAACTCTAAAATAAATATATCACCTGTAAAATCACTACACACATCTTCAAGAATCATATGCAAATTTCAGAAAGTAACCAGATGACATCGATGGTACGTCACAATGACGAGAGTGTAAGATATTTAAAGAATACAGGCAAAGAAGTAAAATTGTTCGCAGGCGTTTTATAAGCATTTCAGTGCAGTAACAGAATAGTTATGACACAAAGGACGCGTTTGGATGATTTTTTACGTGGTAGAATTATCGGCCGTCTGCAATGTGGGCGTACCCAACTGGAAGTATCAGACGAACTTGGAATTGCCCAGAGTGTCATCTCCAGGCTTTGGCAACGATTCCAAGATGATGGTAATATGAGTAAACGTTACAGCATAGGTCGCCCCAGAGTTACAACGCCGAATGAGGACCGGTATTTGGCAGTTACTGCCAAAAGAAACAGGCGGAGCACAGCCTCAGACCTGTCTCGTCAGCTCTCTTCAGCCACTGGTACGACAATTTCAAGGCAGACGGTGTGCAGATGCTTAGGGCAGATTGGTCGATATGCTCGTAGACCTGTCAGATGCGTTCCACTTACTGCAACTCACTGTCGCCTACGGTTAGCCTGGAGTAGAGGCATGCATTGTGGACACCGCAACAGTGGGCTTGTGTGATGTTTTCCGACGAGTCAAGGTTTAGCTTGCAGTCTGATTCTCGCCGGACTTTCATATGGAGAGCTCCAGATACCCGCTACCACCAAGAAAACATCATTGAACGACACCGTTACGGTGGTGCAGGAGTGCTCGTTTGGGTTGGAATTATTCTGCGTTCCAGAACTGACCTGCATGTTCAAATTGAAACCATAACAAGCCAAATCTATCTGGACGTCATTCTGAAACAACATGTACGTTTGTTTCGGGGCGCCATGGGCGCACAATTTGTGTTTATGGATGACAGCGCCCGTCCTCACCGTGCAAACATCGTAAGCGAATGCCTTCAATCGGAGAATACCACCCATATGAACTGGCCAGCATTCTCACCGGACTTGAATCCAGTAGAGCACGTGTGGGACATGCTTGGCCGACGAGTTGCACCCCGTCAACCTCCTCCTACATGCCTACCGGAACTTTGAAGAGCACTGCTTTTTGAGTGGTGTAATATCCCCCAAGATCAGATCGATAATTTGATACTCAGCATGCCTAGGCGTTGTACGGACTGTATTTTATGGTCTGGGAGACATACAATGTATTAACAATCATACCAACCATGTAATATTGGTTTTCCGTAAATAGGGTTTTTTTGTAATTTGCCCCAGGGAGAAAAAATTGCTAATTTTTTTAATATCAAACATATAGCATCTTTTTTGCTCTTTACCTTTTGTTTAATAAATAAGCTTTACAACTAAGTCAGATTCGGTTTGCTTCTAACTCTTCCATTGCCTGATTTTGTATTAACCTTAGTTTATGGACATGAGTGTAATTACACACATTCTGTTACAAAATCTGCTTTTTTTCTAATTGTCTTTATATCGTTCCCATATATTCCAGAATCCATTTCTTTCTTACTTTATGTTTATTACTAGCTGATAGCCGCCCGCTTTGCCGGACACACTATCTATTTGAATGTGAACCTAGACTTCTTATTGGACGAAAAGTGTAATTTCGAATTGATAACGAATAAAAATGTTTTAAATTTAAATTCGGGAAATATAGTGTCAGTCAGTGAATCTGTCATACACAGATTTTCACATCACCCATGAGGTACTGTGTATTGGAACGTCATAATTCATCGTGGCGGGATCCCCAGTAGACCTACACCACGAAAAATTGCCAACATAAAACTAAGGACATATTTTGAGAATTTTTTAAATATTTGTTCATTTTTTAATTTATTAAATAAAATTTCTTAATCAGGTATAAATTATTTGTCTTTGATTTTTATGTGTGGTAATTTTCATAAATAACAATAACATTTTTATTTTTCATCACAGTTATTTACTTCCCTTGATAATAACATTTATTTTCATGAAGCTTATGATAACAGTTAAATATGTATAAAACTGTAAAATAATATTCTTAAATTTATACAACTTCTCTGTAGACAATATTTTTCATACTTTTTTCTATATGAAGAACGATGAGATCCTTAGGTGAACTTGCTCTTGAACGCACCACATAAAATTGACCATGAGAAAAATAGTCATTTTGTAAATCTACGCCAGCTAATTTTAAACTTGTACTTTATTGACAGTCATCGCAAAGCAAACTCTAACCGGATCCTGCAGACGCTTAAAGATTTACATAAATTACGTAAAAGGATTTACTTAAAATCCATCCTTAGTGCGCGTCTGCAGCGTGGAATGAGCAACTATGCACAATTTCGAAGATCTCGCGATGAGTCAGTGGTATTTCGCTTATATAGAGAGAGTTTGATAGCATTACTTTCTCTACGCTTTTTATTAACTCAGCTTATGGACTATATGTGCATTTACTGATTTATTACTGCAACATACTTGCTTTTATAAAATTTCAATTTTCTCGTAATTTATCCCTATTTTTTTTATTCTTATGATCACAGATTTTTAAATTTTGTCACACAAACTGAGGATAAGAACTACTAAGTAGTTTTCTTAGCTGCTTTTAAAGAAAACTTAAACCCACATGTATTATTTTTTTCTTTTTGTAGCCTTATATGTGTTAAAAAGTCTATGATGTATTTCATAATTTTGTATTTCTCTTTATTATTACTTTGTGTGTAGATAAATAGACAAGTATGCATAACAGAATTTCTTGAATTCAGAATGTAATCTAATTACTCATGATTATAGTTCAAAACACTGAAAAAGTACCTTAAAATTTGCTAAGATTCCTTCCATTCCCATGGAAAGCAAAGGAAGAACTTGTACTCAAGCTACTGAAAGAATTGTTGCCCAGAAGTAGGCAGATAATTTATTAGAAAAAATACTCGAAATATATCTGGATAAGAAATTAATGTTTTGCTAGAGAAATTTATAAGAAGAGTTAATTTGCAATAAGAGAGGAATTCCATACCAGTTATAAGTAAGATTCAAAAACTCACCACCAGGGGTCAAATGGCTCTCAATGCAATATTGTTAAACAAAGTAAAGGTCGGAATCTAACCTTTTATTACACGGGTTTAACATGTTGTATAAAAGGCTTTAAAGGTGATAAAAGTTGAGTGCGCCATCCGTGTGATGGAGAAATCCGTTAATGAAAACCACAAATTAGCGATTAGAAAATGTCAGATCGCAAACCACTTCCAAAAGTGTGCGCATTCCGGAAATCGTTTTCTTATAGATCGCTAATTTGTGATTTTCGAAGCCTGAATTCGGCCCTAAGACATGAAAATGTCGGTTTAAAACATTTTAATCGTTTCTAAAACGAAACTGTTTGTGGGGTTATGCAAAATCGCAATGGCTTGTAATTGGCTTAAGCAGAAAGAAGCAGATGATTTATGCAAATGAGCTTTAGACGTCGTTTGGTTTTTCAGATAGAAGTAAGCGTACGCGCACTTGTCAGAGTTCTCACTGTTACGAATCGACAACGTCCAGAATTCGGATCCTGGCAAACGAGCTGGCTGCATGCGCGTTTTCATGGTTTTCTCCATGTGTAAAATATGAGTTTCCATTAGCAAGTTCTCCAGGGAGGCATCTCTTCCCTTAGGCTGGTAGCCGTCGTGTGCTTTGGCGTAATTTCCCCCTAAAAAAATGCTTTGTGAAAAGTGAGGAATTTCGGTTCCTTCTCTGCAACAAAAAGGAGGCGAATACTTGAGGCAACTATTTATAGCCTCAGAATGAGTATTTTTTGTTTTATGGTGTGCAAAATACCTCTAAAAAGCATCATGCTTTTTAATTATTGTAAATGTTTTAAAGACTTTTGCGCAAAATCTAACGCAAATGTAGCTTATATTTACGTCCCCAAAGATTTCAAAATGAGAAAGTTTAACTGTAACTGAAGATGTCTTTTCTGTTGGCCATCCTGACTAAAAAAATATGGTATTTCGAAGTACAGCAACATATTTAGGGAGCAAACACGGATATAAAATTTCGAAAGGTTCTTAAAAAATAAACCATGTAACGCTATTTGTATACAATACACTGTCTTCATCACTAATGATGACTGAAACTACACCTACTGTAGATTACCACAAGTTACTTTTAGCGAATGAAAACCGACTCAGCTATCATTCTAGTATTTATGTTCATTAGGTAAAGCTAAGGCTTACCTTAGGTATACAGTAGTATTACCACAGCCATTACCTTAACATCATCATATCTACTTCGTATTTTATTCATTCATTCCAGCAAATCCTTTAACATAATTTAGCAATTCAGCTATTTCTGTCTTAAGCATTTGTGACATCTTATGCTTAATAAATGGAAGATAGTAATGTTACCATCTTTAATGCATCGCTTTTCCAGAAAATTATTTCATATCTGAGTACTCGATGAGAATGTCTACAGCTACACGTACTTAGCCTTAATTTCATTGGTCAGGATCGAGCATCACAGATCTTCGACTGCGTTCTCATTTATCACAGCTAGACGATTTCTGCTGCTGAAATAAAGTACCCACCGATAAAGATTTCTGGCAAGAAAAAAAGTTATAGCAAAATAAATTGATGAACCATTTGGTACCTAAGCCTGACGCTAATGCGAGTCTGGCCATCTGCCAAGCGAAGGTTTTTGTATGGGCAAAATTATGTCTATCTGCAGAATTGTTGTCATCCATTAGCTTCGAAAGTAATCAGAAAGATATAAATGGTGCAGAGCGATAGATTAGTATTTTATGTTCAATTGTTTTGAATTCTTTTAATATGTATGATTCTAGGAATAAATTATGATATTTAAGTCGTTTCGTTTAGGGTTAGTATACATGAATTAATGTGACACGATCCATATACTTGCACAGCGCTCAGAATTACCTTGTTTCATAAACTGTAACACATTAAATAAAAGTATTACAATTAAGCATTTTCTTACACTATTGAATCTGTTGTCTGCCAATGTAAATTCGGATATGGTTTTAATATCAAATAAATATACGTATGTTATTTCAAATTTAATATGAATTCGGAATTTCTTAAATGCTATTTTTGCAACATATTCATTTAATATAGCTTATATAACTGAACCTATCGCAAAATTGATTTATTATTATTTATATGTAAAGTTTGTTCAGCCATTAGGTTATTTCGAAGCAGAAGAGAAGAAAAATGAGCAATGCCCTCACCTTGACTCGAACCACGGACCTCTCGAATACGCGCCGAGCCTGCTGACCACTACGCTACGAAGGCATACTAAGAAGGAGGGAGAAATACCTTATACACTGCCCCTTTAAAAGGTGACTGAGGATTAGGGGACGCAATCGCCAAATCCTAGCGGTGGAGAATCATCATCCACCACTTTTTTAGTTCGGGCGCCACTGTAGAGTCTCTTTTTCTGAAAGCAGGAGAGATGAAAAATGAGCAATGCCCTCGCCGGCACTCGAACCGCGGACTTCTTGAATACGCGCCGAGCGTGCTGACCACTTCACCAGGGAGGCATGCTAAGAAGGTGGGAGAAGTACTTTATAAGGTGTATAAACATGCCCACATACTTTGCATCCATTTTTTATGCTTTCGTGTCATGGAAGGTCCAACAGCCGCCGATGGTGGTTCGGTTCAAGTTTCGAATCCCGCGAAAGGGCTGGTTGCATGAACGTTTTCGTGGTCTTTTTTATGTTTAACGTGTATAGGAGCCAGTTTAACTTAGAAACGCCTGCAAGAAGGCATTCCTTCATTTAGGCAGACAGCCCCTGAGTGCTTTGTCATAATCAAATAAACCAAACCAAACCAATCTTTTCATGAAAAGTCGTTGTAACCATACTAAAAGCTTTGCTTGAATTGAAATTATTGGTTCTGCATTTAATTATTATTTTGAACAAGCCCTACCGGTTTCTTTAACTTTCTGTTAAAGAAAAATAGACTGACACTTAAATTTCACTTTTAAACAGTATATTTGTAAGTGAAAACTACCTTAAAATAGGTAGTTCTTGTAAACAGCAAAATAAAATTCAGTTATCTTATTTTGATTTATTACATTATGTATGGAAGAGAAAAACCAGTATACAGTATAAAATTAAGCCAAACAATCCTGGGTCGCATTGGTTTTGAAGGAAGCATTCGATACCATTTGCTCTTTGCAGAAAAGAAACTTCGTAATTTTAGTTTGCGAAGAATGTTGCGTGTTCATATCACGTCCGGGTCACCAATTTATGGTGGGTGTGAGTTATGGCTCGGTGATTGTTCTTCAAAGACATGACTCCACTTCGCTAAAACACAACTTTATTAACACACCTATTCATTAACATAACTATACGTTAACACAACTATATTAAAACACAAATTTCTACACTAACATTCGAACATCCTTTCACTCGAGCTAAGGGCAATGAGAGAGAGAGTTCGCTGGTCGGCCTGGCATTTATTACGCAACCAACATGACGTCGTCTGGCGGCGCGCGTAGAAGAACATAAGACTGCTACTTGTTCTTAAACCTCTCCTAGAATCTGTACAGTTTGTATAAAATCTACGCCAAACTAAAGCTTGATTTTTGGCTAACTTCAAGTAATCTATTATGCATTTAATTAAAAAATCTATAATTTCGTTAAATATTTATACCACACTCTATATTCTTTATAAATTTCTCTTTTATTGATTATTATAGTAATTTAAGCCTTCATTTATTTCCCAATGGGAAAAAAACTGTATTTTGTAAGAACTTTCTGTATTAGATTACGCGACCAAAACACAGCAGCGAATAACGCTAAAATGAAAACTAATCATTAATTTAAGTAGCAAAACCTTCCCTTTTCTTAAATTATTGTATCAGATGTAAAATGCTTTAACAGGTATTGAATAGAATTAATAAGAGATCAGCTATATAGAAAAGAAAATAATTTACCGTATTTTGTTAGAATACACGTGAGTATCAGGAGTGCAACAACACAAGACGAATGACAATCCCACAGGCAAGAAGGATGATGGGAAATTAGAGGTGCGTTCGGCTAAAATGTAACGCAGAGGAAGCGAAGATGTAAACTCTCAATCACAACTTCTTTTTCATTTGTAAATAGTCACTAATGTAACTCCACCAATAGCTAAAGTAAATAAATTAGTCACTTAGATGTGTTTCTTCTGTCTAGAAATCTTCTAGATTCATCTCTTCTAACTTACATATATATGACATATATTTTTCAGAATAATGAAATCCAGAAAAGTGCAACTAAATTATTGCAGTCAAATATAAAATGGAGAACTCAAACTACTCTGATGGACGAAATTGTTGTTTAAACGAACCTTATAGTTGTTTTCTGATTTCGAAGTTAGCTGTCTGCTTCTTGGATTTATTACTGAATTTATAAGGTATTTTCTCCCTACTTCCAGTATGCCGTCGTGGTATAACGGTAGCACACTTGACGCATATCGAGAGGTCCAAGGATCGAGTCTTGGCGAGGGCGTTGTACATTTTTCACTTCTCCTGCTCTAAAATTGAAAAATTATGACGAGATCGACACTTTTTTTGAATAAATCAGGAAGATACCTTGGTAATTGTAATTTTAGTGCATTATTTAGCACTTTTATCATTTTTTGTTTTTATAAGCAGAGAAATCGTAATATTATTGCACACTTTTGAGTACCTTCATTAACTGTAATACAGAACTCTGTTTCCAAAAATGTTGTAAACTTTTACACGTGTAATTGTAAATGAGTGGCAATAAAATTAAGTTCTACTAATTACTTTAAAAATAGGTAGTTTTAATATTTCTTATTATTATTTCTAGTCGATTGTTTTACTTAGCTTTGAGACCATACATTCAGCTCTCATAATACCGAACTCTGTTTCCAAAAATGTTGTAAGCCTTTACACATGTAACTGTAAACGAGTGGCAATAATATTAAGCTTTCCTTATTACTTTAAGATGGATAATTTTTATATTTTATTTTATTGTTTTAGTTAGTTCAAGCTCAATGTTTTACCTTGTTTAGAGAACATACATTCAGCTCTCATAATACAGAAATTTGTTTTTAAAAATGCTTTAAACTTTTTCATATACAATTTTAACGAGAGGAAATAAAATTAAGTTTAACTAATTACTTTAAGATAAATAAGTTTTGTATTTCTTTCATTGTTTTCATTTTTTAGCTCATTGTTTTACTTTGTTTTGAAAGCATACTTTCAGCTCAATTAATACAGAACTCTGTATCTAAACATACTGCAAAACTTTACACATGTAATTGTTAATGAGTGGTAATAAAATTAAGTTTTACTAATTACTTTAAGATAGGTAGTTTTTATATTTCTTTTCATAGTCTCTATTATTTCTAGCTCATTATTTTAACATACATTCGGCTCTCAAACATGGTAAAACAATGTTCTTATCTTACGATATGTAACTAAAAAATATAGGAAAATGTTGCTGGACTTCTGTATCAGTCCTTTTAGTCCATAGTATCAATTAACTTCCTTCATCAAACAGCATTAATTTCGTATTATCAACCAAGCTGTTACTGTGTCCTTTATTTAAGTGATTCTCTTCAGATAATGAATGCTCTCTCTTTTTATAATAATAACTTAAATGGTATTTTGTCTCTCAGTTTCAGAACTAAGGAAAGAATATCTGCACCTAAGCTTTGTACGTCCTCTTTATCCTTAAAGCACAAAAAAAATTAAATTAAGAAATAAAATATCTCCCAAAGAGTAAACAAAAATGATGCCTTACCCTTTTTGCTACGTGGCATACTGCCAAATCTTGTTGAAATATTCATGACTGGCCTGGAATGTTGTGCTTTCCTGTGGGTACCATATTCTACGCAGGACGTCCCTCTATCGATCGCTGTTCGTGGTTCCTTAGATCAGCTATAAACCAACTATATCTTTGTATTAAATATCTTCATCGAGGCAGGATACACTGCAGTTTGGATTGGGCAAGATACTATGAGGCTGAAATTTCATTTGACAGTTTAGCAAAATTTTTAATGAATTGTCAAGGTCACAACTAATGCTTTAATAAAGCGTCTGTCAATAATTGTTTTCATTTCCAGTCCATGAAAGCTGACTTCATAAAAATACTTCCTGGTATTTGTTTGTTAAATTCGCATAGAAATGACATTAGTTAAACCCAGTACAGGGATTATTGTTTTTTCTTAATTTCGGTTTCCTAATATAATAATTTCCAGTTTATAGAAAATGTCCAGCTAGCGTTGCAGAAAAATTTTGTATTTATAAATATATAATCAGATATAAAAACAAATGAAACACACATCATTCCCCAAGATATGTTTCGAATTGTCCTTAATAATTGAAGGTAGGTTTGCTTATCGGTGTCAATGTCTAGAAACCATCCTCTTACACGTATTTTCTACTGTTCGTATTTTGTAATTTAATATTCCACGGAAATCTTAAATGCAATAGGTTATTTGATAAACTTTCTGTACAGATAACACAAAGTACTTCAATTATTGCATTTAGAGGAAAGAGAAATATGTGCATTTCTAAGGATCTTATCGATTTTATCTTCTTCTAATATCTAAAATTTCAAGGTTTTTAAAACAATCGGCTTCTGATAACTGCAAAAATGTATTGTTATTACAATACTCATAAATGTTTCATCGTTAATATTTGATATTTATTAAATTTTCATTCAACGAATGCTCCAGCTAATTTATTTTACACAACGAAACGAACGATGCAATTTTGGTGATACTGTCTTATATAGAAAAGTGCAGATTTCTCGGTTTCATCTGCGAATTAGAGTAGCTTTGTTTATAAATAGCTTACTCTTTGCTTACTTATTACATATTTTCACATTTCTTTAGAGAAAATTTTTAAGAAAATGCGCAGTATATTGTTGTGATTGCCGATTTGGCCGTTAGGCAGCGCTGAAGTAAATGTTTCATTTTGCATATTTTGTGGCAACCCTGTTGCACTCTGTAGAACTGTTGCAAGAACCGACTGAGTCGGTAATAATGATTCTGAACTCTCGTTCTGAGAGTAATTCTAAAATAGTTAATCTTGTAAATAAATATGTAAATAGTTTTACTTCGTGTGCTGATTTATTCACGTACTGAAGTGCTTTTATTGAACCGTGTTTTTGAATCCGGTAAGAATTTTGACTAACCTGCTTGGAAGTGCAAATGGTGCTTCATTTCTTTGGCTAAACGCGACAGAACTCTTAAATTGAAAGTTCGGAATATAAAATTTATCAGGTAAGCGCATGCTTATTTATACCTTGATATATTTCGATATATAGTATAAACGTAATGGATAGTCTTGATAAACTGAAGCGGAAACGCGCAGTTTTGCGTACCGCTACTACAAAAATGTTAACGAAAATTGAAGTTATTTTAACTGAAACGTCGGAAATGACTTATGAACAAAAAATTGATCAGTTAAGTGTTCTCAAAGAGCAATTAATTGAAAAGTATGATTGTCTTAAACAACTGAATTGTGAAATCGAAAGTGGTTTACCCCTTGAAGATATTGAATCCGAAATTGAAGTTGTTGAAGATTATAATGAAAAAATTATTGAATGGAAAAATAGAATTACGCGGTATTTAGATAAAAATTTGAACTCTAACCCTCAAATTAATTCTCATGATTCACGTGTTTTAAGTAGTGAAAATAGTGTTCCTAGTAACAATACTGGACCTAAATTTATGAAGCTTCCAAAGCTTACAATCGAAAAATATTATGGTGATTCTTGCTTATGGCTTGAGTTTTGGAGCCAATTTTCGAATGCTATAGATAGTAATGAGCATTTGACACCACTTGATAAATTTTGCTATTTGAAATCACTGCTTGGTGGAAGTGCAGCTAATGCTGTATCTGGGTTTTCGTTAACTAACGAAAATTATAGTTCTGCTATCGCCCTTTTGAAAGAACGGTTTGGTAGAACTGATGTCGTTATTAACGCCCATATGAATAAGCTTTTAAATCTCAATCCAGTAAAAAATTCTTCTAACTTAAGAGCTTTGAGGGAACTCTATGACAATTGTGAAATTCAGATTCGTAATTTAAACTCTTTAGGGGTTGCATCTGGAAGTTATGGTCATTTATTATGCCCAATTTTACTTAAGTTGATTCCACCAGATATTGCTTTAGAATTTAATAGAAGGCGTGCCAAAAGTTCGGACTGGGATATCAATGAACTAATCACCTTTATTAAAGAAGAAATAGAATCGCGTGAAGTTACAATGCATTTGAATAGTTCCGTAAGGATATCTCATGATAAACCAGAAAAATATAGACACCAAAATTTTAAACGTAATATTCCTACAGCATCTGCTTTGTCAACTAGTGTTAAGAATAACTGTTTCTTTTGCAGCAGTTCAGAACATAATTCTAATTTCTGTGAATCGCTTTCGGTTCCTGAGAAGCGTAAAAAACTAAAGAACGATGGTAGGTGTTTTGTGTGCTTTAGGAAATTCCATATTGCTGCGAAGTGTAAACTTCTAAATGAGCCTTGCAAAATATGCGGTAGTAAGTTTCATCATGTTTCGATATGCATGAAATCAAATGAAAAGCCCCCTGATGTTCCTAAAAGTGAAAGTGATACCATAGTAACTTCCGTTTCTCAATGTGAAATTAAAAACTCAGATTTATTTAATGAAGTTGTATTGCAAACATGTTGCGTGAAAATATCATCCGATTTAAAGTCAAAATTTGCTTTGTGTCTTTTTGACAGTGGCAGTCAACGGACATTTATTACCAAAGAATTAACATCATATTTAAAACCCCCAGTAGTAAGGAAGGAAAAATTGCTAGTATACTCTTTCGGCGCGCTTAAAGCAAAACAAAAAATTTATGACGTGGTCAAGGTTACCTTACAGAATGTGAAAATTCCCGAACGAAACATATGCATTGAGGCGTTGGTGACAGACACGATTTCTACCGCGATGATTTATCCGCCTAGACTAAACACAGATGTCCAAAGCAAATTAAAGAAATACGAGTTGTCTAATTGGAATACGTTATGCGGCTTTCGAGTGCAGTTATTGATAGGCGCCGATTATTTATGGCAAATAAACATTCCTGGAACAGCAGAAAAAATAACAAAATCGCTATTTGTGTGTGAAAGCTTATTTGGATGGTCGCTTTGTGGTTCCATATATAATGATGAAAAGGGAAAAAATAAAGACGCATCCGTTTTCAAGTTATCTGTTGAAAATGCCGAACAGGAAGATTTAAAGAAATTATGGGACCTTGAAGCAATTGGTATTAGTGACGATGAATTTTCAAAAATAGATAAAGAAATCATTAATAAATTTGAAAACGATTTAAAATTCGTTAATAACAGATATGAAGCGAAATTATTGTGGAAGGACAGTAAAGAAGGGTTAGGGACTAATTTCAAAATAGCGAAGAATCGTTTCTTTGAATTAAATCGTAAGCTCGCGAAAAATGACGATCTTCTCCAACAATACAAAGACATTGTTACTGAACAAAAGGGAAATAACGTAGTTGAAGAATGTTCAGATAATGACGTTGAGAACGGTTATTTCATGCCGCATAGACCCGTTACGAGAGACGACAAATCCACCACTAAAGTGAGGATGGTCTTTGATGCTTCTTCAAAAGAAAATCAGTTTAAATCTTTAAATGATTGTTTATGGCCAGGGCCAAATTTAAACCCACACATTTTAGATATTATCATCAATTTCCGAAAACATGAAGTGGCATTCTGCGCGGATCTAGAGAAGGCTTTTCTCCAAATTGGCTTAACGCCAGAAGACCGAAATTATTTAAAATTTTTGTGGTTTGATGATAAGGCAGTTGACTTATTCAAAATTCTAAGATTTACGCGTGTACCATTCGGTGTTACCTGTAGCCCCTTCATTTTAGCTGCTACTATCAAATGTCATATTCAGAAGTATAAGAAAGAGCATTATAAAGTTTATGAAATGTTAGATACATCCCTGTATGTCGATGATTTAATTTCCGGTTCAAATTCTGATGAAGAAGCGTACTATTTATCTTCTACTGCCGCTAAAATTCTTAAAGATGCTGGGATGCATTTACGTAAATTTAACTCTAATTCTATGAAACTAAGGGAAATGTGGAAAGAAAATATGTTATGCAGTGAACAAGAAAATTCTGACCTCCATTTAAAAGTTTTAGGAATATTATGGAATACCGATTCTGATACCTTTCAACTGGATGCTCAGCCTCTTATAGATAACCTAGAGAGTATCAAATCTACAAAGCGTTTTGTTTTAAAGACTATGTTAAAGGTATATGATCCCGTAGGGTTTATATCTCCATTCACCATACGAATTAAAATCTTATTGCAAGAAATTTGGAAAAGAGGTTTGGCCTGGGATGATGATTTACCCCTAGATTTGGAAAATGAATGGAAGGGTTGGTGCTCTGAAACGGAACATCTTAAGAGATTAGAGATACCTAGGAAGTATTTCCAACAAGTAATGAATTTGGTAAAAGATCAGGTACAAATCCACTTTTTCTGTGATGCTAGTCCTAAGGCATTTGGTGCAGTAGCCTATTTTAGGTACTTCACCAAAGATAATGAAATTAAAACTAGTTTCATCTGGGCAAAAAGTAGAGTCTCTCCGGTGAAACGAATAACGCTTCCCCGATTAGAATTAATGGGAGCCGTAATTGCCGCAAAGATGTCTAAAGTTTTAAAGAATGCACTAGACTTTAAAAATTCGAAAATAAAGTTTTGGACAGATTCAACAATAACGCTTCATTGGATAAAAGGATCTGCTACGAATTGGAAGCCCTTTGTTTCCAACAGAGTAAGAGAAATTCAATCTCTTACGGATCCTGAAAATTGGAACTATTGCAACGGAAAAGAAAATCCAGCTGATTTAGTGACACGAGGTGAAAAGCTGATAACACTTATAGGAAATAGCGTCTGGTGGCAAGGTCCAGTTTGGTTATCACTTCACGAACATTCATGGCCGTCAGAATTAGTGACTCAAGTAAGCGAAGAAGCGCTAATTGAAAGAAAGTTGAAACCTCAAATTACTCAATTATGTTGTACCATAACACCGGGAACAATTTTAGACGTTGAGAAATTTAGCAGTCTCAAAAGACTTTAC
Organism: Stegodyphus mimosarum; assembly: GCA_000611955.2. Lineage (NCBI taxonomy): Eukaryota > Metazoa > Arthropoda > Arachnida > Araneae > Eresidae > Stegodyphus > Stegodyphus mimosarum. The sequence goes on along the minus strand of KK112985.1, from coordinate 217,006 downwards.
CGTATCACGGCATGGATAATGCGCTTTATGCATAATTCAAATAAAAGAAACTCTAAGGTCTGCGGTCCATTGACAGCTTCAGAACTGGATAATGCAGAAATGTATTGGATTAAATGTACTCAAGAAACGGCATTTAACGTTGAAATAAACCAACTAAAATGTGGAAAATCTATTAGTAAGGAATCAAATTTATATAACCTTAATCCCGAATTAGATGAAAGTGGATTGCTTGTGCTGAAATGTAGACTACAATTCTCTGAATTCCAAGAACGAGAAAAACACCCATGGATACTTCCTGACAAATCTAAATTTGTCAAGCTGTTGATTATGGATACCCATGAGAGGTTATATCATTTTGGAATAGCTACGACATTATCACATCTTCAAGAGAAATATTTTATCATCAAAGGAAGAAGATGCGTGAAATCGGTTCTGAAAACTTGTTTAATTTGTAAAAGATTTAATGCTAGTCCAGGTAAGGAAGTAGTAGCACCATTACCTAAGGATAGGATTATTGAAACTCCGTCATTTGAAACAACTGGCTTAGATTTTGCTGGACCGATTTATATCAAAACTTCATCTGGTCCAGAAAAGGCTTATATTTTAGTATTTACTTGCGTGGTAATTAGGGCCGTACATCTCGAATTGGTAAAAAATTTGAACACTGACACCTTTATTCTAGCTCTTCGAAGGTTCGTTGCACGAAGAGGACTTTGTAAAATAGTTTACAGTGATAACGCAAAAACATTTATCAAAGCTGATTCAGTACTAAAAGAAATTTGGAAGAACATTTCAAAGGAAAGAGTTCTAGATTAGTTCTCAAGAAATAAGATAACATGGAAATTTATTGTGCCTAGAGCCTCATGGTGGGGTGGTTTTTGGGAAAGGATGGTTCGAACCGTGAAAACTCCACTGAAAAAGATCCTTGGTAGGACTTGTCTTACGTTTGAAGAAATGGAAACGACGTTGACTGAAATTGAGGCAGTTATCAACTCTCGACCATTGTGTTATGTCTACGAACATAACCACCATTTTTGGAAACGCTGGAGAAAAGAATATCTGTTAGAACTTCGCTCTGCGTATCGAGTCACTCCAACAGAGTCCTCATCATTTAAAGTGGGTGACATAGTGCTGATCCATGACGAAAAGTTACCAAAGCTTTGGAAGTTTTAAAGAGCTGTGTTTAGGACGTGATTCAAAAGTTAGATCCTGTGTGCTTCAAACACCAACAGGAATTATAAAGAGACCCATTCAGTTATTATATAAATTTGAACTGAACTTAATAGACTAATATTTGAATGGACAGTCATAAAATTATTTGCATTAATTTTCATTTATTCATATAATTCATTTATTATTTTTATTATTATAGATCCCAACTTTAGATTGTATTTAGAATTTGAATATTGCTTGTCTACTTTATGTAAGTATAATTTCGTATTTTATTTTTGTCCAAGAACTTGAAATGCTTGCCTACTTTGAAAGTGTTTAATACCTAAGTATTAAGTTAGTTTATTATATTTTGAATTAATTATTTTCTTTTAATGATGATGAACAATAGTGATTGTTCATCCGGAAGCAGTGTGTTGTGATTGCCGATTTGGCCGTTAGGCAGCGCTGAAGTAAATGTTTCATTTTGCATATTTTGTGGCAACCCTGTTGCACTCTGTAGAACTGTTGCAAGAACCGACTGAGTCGGTAATAATGATTCTGAACTCTCGTTCTGAGAGTAATTCTAAAATAGTTAATCCTGTAAATAAATATGTAAATAGTTTTACTTCGTGTGCTGATTTATTCACGTACTAAAGTGTTTTTATTGAACCGTGTTTTTGAATCCGGTAAGAATTTTGACTAACCTGCTTGGTGGAAGTGCAAATGGTGCTTCATATATGTTTGATCGAGTATACACAAGTACAGAAAAATAAATCCTTACTGAACATGATAGAAATGGATTCGATTCCTCGAAAACGGCAAAATGGCATTACTTTTTTTCCTGCTTTTGGAAGCTCTATTTCTAAACTATAATATTAGTAAAATCTTATGGTAAATCAGAGACGTTTTACGTAAGGACATTTTAGGTTTTAAAGTATTTATTTCTTTTATTTAACCAATCATTTTACGTTAAGTGACTTTAATATCATTCTCCCTTTTTCATGCTAGAATGCTAATTTTAGCTCGCTCGTATTCAATTGAGGTACAAAGAGAGAATATTTAAATGGAATTTTTAGATTGCTTAGACAGAGCGTGTTCCGCCTGCTGAAGGCCACGTTACTTGTTGAAATTATACGATAGCAGTCTGTCTTTGGCGTTGCTTTATTCTTGGGAATAGTGATTGTCATGCAAGTATAGGTTCCAGCCAATTTGCGGTTTAACCATTTCTGTGTAGGCTCTGAATAACTTCTGCATTTAAGTATAAATTCTATTTTAATAGAATTCCTCACAAAAATATCACTAAAGTAGTATTAATTATAAGAAGTTCTTAAAGGAAGGTTTTGGAGGATAAAATCCGAGTGTGTTCTGTCTGATAGAAGACGGCATTGCTAACGGTGATTCTCTCAATTAGAATTCTGCGGCTTTGAGTTATTCTTGCCATTAGGCTTGCTTACGCCGGCTTCGATAAGAGCCAGCTTACGAAGCCAACTGTGAGAAGCCATTAAACTGTATTTAAATTTCATTATAAACTATGAAGCCATTCGACTATACTTAATATTTCGTTAGTTTTAGTTTAACCATTATGTGACATTATTATGCCAAAAGTATTGGCTTCTACAAGCGCGGGTTGGTGACGTCTGGTAAACTTTATTTGGATTAATAAAAAGGTCCTTTAGACCCTTTCCATCTCTCTTTGGTATTTATAACACACAGTGAAAAGTCACAAGTAATCTTTTTAGAGTTCTGGTCGAATGTTATACTACCGATGAAGACCAGATCTTATACACTTTTTACTGAAACCTAGTAAATTCTTTCCAGGGATAGTATTTCACAATATATTGAAAGCTGGAAAAATGCCAGTAATTATTTCAAACGTTTTATTAGAATAATTTTCAAAATAATGTGTACTAGATTAATTGATCCATTCCAGATAAGATTTCCAGAACGAAATCTTTTATACACAATTTCAAAAATAAAAATCAAGCGTACAATACGTTTTTCTCAAAATAGTGTTTTTTGAATTTATTCACAGAATAAGAGGATTAAATTAATTCCATTCTCGGTAAAAACATTAGGCGTTTAAAAGAAAGTTAGCTTATCTTCGCAATGAACAATGCTGAAATAAATACAAGAAAGCCATTAATGTTCTCAAAATAAACGATTTATGATAATATCGTTGTTCGGATAAATTAGATCAGAATGTGCAATCGTGCATTCTGTTTCAACACTCCAGTCTTAATCTCAGAGAAACACTGTTTTTTCTTCTCTTATGAAATGAAAAATTGTATCTAAATAAACTCTTTTTGACGCTGTTAAAGGATGAATTATTTTATTAAGTCAGAACGTTTTAAAGGAAATAATGGACAAAAATCATCATTGTCTTGCATTTACGTATTATGATCTAACTAATGTAATGATGAGAAAATATTCTGATAAATATAGATGACAAGTTTTAATGACCATTAGATTCTAAATCTATTTTTATGGTTCCTCTCACGTGTATTCAGATGTTAAACAAATCAACACTAAATGCATCAGAGTGTAGACACGTTGGAAAACATATCTGCAGTCTACGTTTATAAGGTATATTCTTCTTTCTTCTAGCATGCATTCGTGATGGTAGCCCAGACGGCAGGTATTCGAGAGGTCCAGGTTCGAGTCCCTACGAGGACATTATTCTTTATTCGTGTCTCTTGTTTTAAAAAAACAAAATTTCTCTTCAGTGGCGCCCGAACTAAAAGGCTGCGTATAAATGCATCACCACTAGTATTTGGCAATTAGGTCCCTAATTCACAGTCGCCTTTTAAAAAAGGTAGTATATAAAGGTATTTTCGTTTTTCCAGCATGATTTCGTGGTGTAACGGTAGCACACTCGGCGCGTTTTCGAGAGGTATAGGTTCGAGTCCCAGCGAGGCCATTGCTCATTTTTCACGTCTCCTGCTTCAAATAAACTTAATTTCTCTACAAGTTTACATATAGAAAATGATGAACTTTAAAATTTCAAATGCCGATTCAATTTGGATTTTCATTTATTGTCTGTTTTTTCAGGTTATAAAGTAAGCATATAATAATTTAGTAAGATTGGAGTTTTTATTAGTGACAGTTATAAGTGTCCGGTACTGCAATTTTAGTTCTATTACACCGAACCCTAACTGATAGTAGCGAATTATCACTACGTCTGAGACAGAACTGCAAATTCAATGGTTTTCCGACAACTTTTAATTTAAACGGAACTTTGAACATAAGGACAAGACAATAACCGAAGCTGATGCAAATAAATGAGACTGGTTAAATAAATTTAAACGTTGATGAGTTATCTAATTAAATACTAAGTTATAATTGGGCTTAATAAATTACCGGTGTGTCAGGTTTAAGTATCGGCGGCAAGGGAACTCAAAGCAAAGAAAGTTACAATTAGCTGGAACCGACAGAATCTAAGCACGCTATGTTAGCGCCTGGAAATCTTATTCTCAAAATCCAGAAACCTCTATTTAAATACACAACTGAATAATTTGCATTACGGTGAGAAATAAAGAAAGAAGAAGTTACAGTAAAGATCCAAAGCATAACAACTAGTTAATTTAAAGTAAGAATCTTACATCCCCCCCTCACCAAATTTAAATAATCGCAAGAAATGGTTGTCTACAATTATGATTAAGATTTTAAATTCTAAAGCTAGCAACATAGGCTAGTCTTAACAGTCATCTAGTTAAATGTCTAGTCTTTATAGTCATCTAGTTAACTAAATGTCAGCATTGTTAATAGGTTAGACTCATTAGACCTCGAAAAAACCCTATTTCAAGAACCTGTACCAAATGTTCTAAGCTTGAATTTCATTAAATAGGAGTTGGCTTGAGAGCATAACTTTTACTTAAATTCAGTTACACTATGTCGGCTTTTACTGTAATTCAAATCATTATCATTTGCTGAATTTTACTTAAAATTTGCCATAAAAAGAATCAGAACACTTTTAACTTCGACAGAATAATTAACAAAATACATTTCATGAAAAATATTAAAATCTAGTTACATGCTTTAATTCAAAAGATTACTCATCTTGAACTTTACATCCCATGCACAGAAGTTGCCAATACACTCTTTTGCAAAACAATTAAAGCCCCAAGAAGGACTTTTGTGATCGTGACGAAATTTGGTATGCAAAAACATCCTGATCGAACATGCAAATGACCAAAGTTTCAAGGCAAATGAACAGTAATTGAGATCATAGCGCGCATTTCTAGTGCGTTCGCAAAGTATAAAACCAGTAACAAAGGCGGAAAATTTATCTCTTTTTTTTCTGCTGCCATTGTAATTCCGTAAAGAAGCAACTAAAGATGCCACTATGATGATATCGAAGACCTTATAGACAATTAAACAACTTCGAACGTGGTCGCATTGTAGGGTTGCGTGAAGCTGAGTGGTCATATCGAGCAATAGGCCGCCACCTGCAGCGTACAGACACTGCTGTGCAAAGATGTTGGCAGCAACGGTTTCTACAAGGAAATTGCCGACAAAATGAAGGCTCTGGAAGGCCAAGGAGCACAAATGCGAGGCAAGATAGGATGATTGTTCGCCAGGCCCGAACTACCCCAACAGTATCATTGTCGACTATTCAGCGCATTACAGCCACATCTGTACCTCAAGTGGTACGTTCACCATCTCACGGCGCTTGTCGTAGGCGGGGTTACGCTCACAGAGGCCTTTAAGACGTTTGCATTTGAGCTCACCACATCGGCGGAATCGTCTGAAGTGGTGTCGCAGCCAATCATCATGGCTGCCATCAAACTGGCATCGTATAGTGTTCAGCGATGAATCCCGCTTCACTCTTGAAGCAGATGACCATCGTGTTCGTGTCTGGAAAGGACGGGGACAGCGGTCCCAATCAGCCTTTGTTTTACAAAGGCATAAAGCCATACCCCCTGGTGTGATGGTGTGGGGCGCTATTTCTTATGACAGCAGGTCATCTTTAGTCATCCTCAGTACATCTTTAACAGCTCAACGATATGTTGATACCATCTTGCGGCCGGTTACATTACCTTTCACGTCATCCTGGGGCCATTTTTCAACAAGATAATGCCAGTTCACATATCTCTGGACTGTCTCCGTGCAGTTGATACTCTTCCTTGGCCAGCAAGATCAACCAATGGAGCATGTCTGGAACATGGTAGGCCATGAGATTCGGGCACCACAAAATATCGCAGATCTAGAGTGACAAATGATGAATGCCTGGCAGAATGTATCGCAGGATGACATTAAGACGAATGTCTTGCCTAGACCTTGCCTAGACGAATTCAAGCATGCATTGCCGCCAGGGCGGTTCGACCAACTACTATTTTGAACACAATGGATGATTGTGAACCGTGAACAGGTACTATGACCTGGATTTTTAATCATTTTATTATCTGTGTATGAGACACGTATTCAATTTCATCAAAAACAACCACTTCCTTCATGGTGCCTCGATGTGTTTGCAAAAGAGCGTGTTTATTTTATAGTGTCTCACATTATCGTGAAGTACACGCTGAATCTAGACTCCTTAAGACCTAAGGGACTTTTCACTGCCTGGGAAAGTATGACTGAGGAGTGAAAATGGTGGAAAAGACCCTTTTATTGAGAGCTCCAAATAATTTAACAGAATGGAATTCTTGTGCTTACAAACCAGCCAGCATTAATGGCTTAATTCAGTAGGCAAGGAATTCAAGCTAAATCTCAATAGTTAAGTTAGTCAAAGGCTGCGCGGATGTAACGAACGCGCAAGTTGTCTCAAGCCTATACCGGCCTGACAAGCACTAGTGACAAACCTATATCGGCAAGTGCAGTTTCCGTTAGTAAGTCATATTCTTTTAGAATTATGTAATAAAATAATAGTAAAATGCAATGGGTGAATAACGGAGTCTAAAAAATATGTTTTCTGCTTTATTCTATTGTGGAAGAATATCCAGATAAGTGCAATTTCCTTGTCAGTTGCAAGTTTTAAAATAAAATTTTGATCCTCACATGAATGATTTGTAAGCTTGTAGAGACATTGGGTTATTTCGAAAGCAGGAGACATGACAAACGAGCAACGTCTTCGCCGGGATTCGTACGACGGTCCTCTCAGTTACGCGTCGAGCGTGCTGGCCACTACACCACGAAGGCATGCGAAGAAGGTGGGAGAAATACCTTATAAACTATCTGTGAAAATATGGTCCTCCATGGCTCACATTTTACAGATAAGTTTCAGACGTTGTAATGTAATATTACTATTATTACCGAGCCAAATCTAAAGAATGTTCGGCTCAAAAAGTCCTCCACGAAGGCATATCTTCCCCTAAGCAGAGAGCTCTCGTGTACTTTTCCATAACCGAAATAATTTAGATTAAATATATGTTCAACTGTCTTTCGATAGATTCTTTGGCGTTCAAATTAGCATCAAAACTAAATGTAATGCAATGAAATAATTATATGTGTGAAGGATATATATTTAATAGTAACAACAGCAGTATTCGTTTGTACGTGTGTTTGAAAGAGAAAAAATATGACAAATTTTTTATCTCCTTTTTAGATGTGTATGCGTAAGATATGTAAATTTTATACTTAAAGATATCAAAGAATGAATCTACATCTGTATGTTATTACACTTATTTTCCAATATCCGTTCTTTTTTACGTACTATCATATAAACAAAATTAAATGTAAAGTAACACAATATTCTACGTTCTACAATTGAAAAGTTTTTCCTAATCATTTTTAATCTTTTCAAATCTGAATGTAAAACATTTTTTCAGTTTTCATTGCCTAGTTCGCCCAAAGCAAATTTACCAGTGCATTTGTACCAGTCCAGTGCCTGTCCTCTAAGCGTAGCCGTTGCTGGGGGGAACTTTTAGAACTCTTTAACAGGGAAAAGTAAAAATTAAGTGCCTAACTATTCCAAAAAGGCCATTATAGAACTTCTGCGATCAAAAGTGATGGCCGGTTTCACAGATGCTCTCATATTGCGTAATACGAACCCGAAGCCTTCCGTCGGACTTCCCGGTGTCGAAAGTTTTAAAACAAGCTTCTTGTTTAAGCGGAACTTTGAACACAAAAGGGCACGACTTTTTGATACACATAGCCACAGCTTGTCATGTTGCAAATAAATCAGAACAGTCAAATAAATTTAAACGTTGATTAGTTATCTAAGATTACGCAACTAAATACTAGGTGGGCTTAATAAATTACCGGTATGTAAGCTTTAAGTATCGACGGCGAGACAACGCAAAGCCGAGATAGTTATAACTTATAACTAGCTGGAGGATATGTAAACATGCTACGCACGCTCCAAGAACTCTCTCTCTTAAGATCTGTAAATCAATACACAACTAACTAATTTGCATTCTGGTGAGGAATACGGAAAGTGGAAGTTGAAAGTGATGATTCAAATCGCAATAACTCGTTAGTATAAAATTGCCAACCTTACACTCTTCACTTAAACAGATTTTCCGATATTATGCTTTCTTTCAATTGAAATTACCAGATATTTATTTTTTTTTGACGAAATAATATTCATCATGTTGATTGCTTCACCTAAATCAACTGTGAACTTAGTTTCGTCACATGTAGACGTCGACGATCAACGGATTCCTTTGGATTAATTGTGAAGAATCAGCCTACTCCTAGGTAAACGGTGCAATTCATGTCTTACATATACTAAATATATTAATAATTTAATACGAAATATACCTTTATTTACTTGTTGCTTGTGAAAACAGCATAGCAGACGTCCTCAGAAATTTGCGCTCTGGCCGGTTCCGTCGTCGCCTGTGCTTGGAAGTAGCTCTGACTACTAGCCATGTTATTGCATTATACGCACACAAACAGACACACACATATATATGTGTGAGTAAGATAATAAAAATAAGATAGCTGCTTTAAAAATAATTGGCAACCTCAAAATTAACTATTCTTCTCCTAAATTCGAAATCCTTCCATGTTATACAACAATGCTTGAAAAATGAAATTAAAATCCAAAATTAACCAGTCATAGCTTGTCTTTGCAATCGCATCTACTCCAGTATCAGTACTGCTTCGCGAAGCAATTACGTCATTCTTCATTCCTTTCCCTAGCTCCCGCCACTGCTAATGTATTAGCTGCTCTGCTTGTTCGCCTAAAATGACGACGTATCTCCGTTAATCTGTGTGTACAAGAAATTATTATAGTTGTTTATGATCAAAAGGTGTATTGTCTACTAAGAATCAGTCTAATGTGACTAGAAATAAAGATATATATGCATTTATAACATAATATTTATATGCATACATATCATAATACTGTTACGAATGTTGTATTTGGTTAAATATTTTTAGTAGAAATATAATTAAAATTGTTTTATTCTCCACTGCAATGCAGCGCGAGACATATTTTAAGAGAAGCTACGCCGGAAAAGTAAAAATGCAGGAGCAAGCGCATTTAACATTTAATAAATAGATATCTCGTAATTTATACTTAAATTAAATAAATGTAATTGACTACTCTGTTAGCTGTAACCGTTATTCCATCCTCTTGCTGGTTTCCAGAAATCTTTAGAAGCAGGAAATGCTAGAACTGTCTTGCGTGACAATTTTAAAGCTATCAAAAGCCAGAGAGAGAACATCTCAACTCAGTACAGCCAACCAGACATCTCAATTCACTCATGTAACACCTTCTGTTTTTACAACTCAATTCCTGTCCTCTTGGACCCACTGTTCGGTATTCCTGTACCTGCGGCGCTCACAGAAGCACTAACTCAAGACAGCCGGAATACGTTGCGTACATACACGCAATAATCATGGCTCATCAGCAACACTTGGAACTTGTAATCTCAGCTCAGTTGCTTAGTTACTGTTGTTGCGGGTTTGGTTCCGCGCGAACTAAGATATCTGAATTAGCTTTCTCTCTGAATTGCGTTGTATTTTAACATTTCTAGTAGTTTAAACTGTAGCTACTGATTATATTGCGTGATATTGGGATATTGTACGAATATCTCTGAGGAAAAATCCAGCATTCTGTTATATTTCTTTTCATAAGAATAAATTTTATTACCTTTTATCAGACTTGTGCATTCAATCTATTACGAACCCGTACGCACGCAATAGTACTTTTTTTCGGGGGGGGATGGGACTATTGACTGTTGTTGTTTCTGGCTGCTCTAACGCAGCCAATCAAAAGACTATAGGGTCCACAAAACGGAAAATGTACTGGTAATCTGTATCAGTTTCAGTATCGATGCTCTAAATGTTGACTTGCAAGTATAAGTTTAATGTAAATGACTCGAACTATCTTTCTAGATTTCAATAAAATAGAAAGCCAGCCTTCTTCTTCTTCTTCAACAGCCCAGCTAATTTCAGAAAAGCGAAGTTAAAATCAATTATTGAACCAACAGTGAAAATACTAGTATAATCCATCTTTCATTAGATTATTCAAAATGTTTTTCTTCAGCTGTTTTATCAAACAATACTGAAATTGTTACCTTGTCATATAAAAACATGTCTTTCAAGGAAAACATTTAAAATTGCTTTGTTGATACGATTCTGTGAGAGAAGATGCATTACTTTGCAATCGTTCTCAGATAACTGAAGTTATTTAATAGGGCTCAGGGCTATGCAAGCAGATAACGAATTATTTGTTAGAGCACAAGGGACATTTTTGACACTTTCCACTTCTTGGAGTGAATAAGAATCAAAATGTAGTTCTTGATATCCGGCCAAGTATCGATTAGAGGAGAGGTTTGGCACTACGCCGGAACTAAGAAGATATCTCCACAATCTAACTCAAACTGTAACTCAGCAGGAGTCTTTACATCTCTTGGATTGGATTCTGCCTGAGTAGGAAAGTTCTATAAAATCAGTGCTTTTTATTTTATATCAGTTGAAAGTTTCAGTGAGAGAAATTATCGATAGACAGGAATGACAGATAAGTTTATTTTGTTCAAATTTCCAAATAAAAGAATAAGAATGGCAAGGAAAATATGGGAATAACGAAATTATGATAAAGATAATTTCCGCTATCCGTAAAGATATATTATTAATGTCGAATTAGTAAGAAAACGCTGCTTGGTCGTGTAAGTTACGAATCTTCGATTAACCTTATAAGTCAGGAATATCGTGTAACTTACTGCGAGGAATCTTCCACTATTCTAAATTCTGATAAAGAATGACAAATTTGAATGAATTATTTAGTTCGGGCATCAAGCGTAATTTGTTTTATGCAAGTATGGTTATGGAATGTGTATTAAAGACTTCCGTCTCCATTATGCAGGATGACTCATGTTGAAAGTGGTAAAACGAACAGCAAAATACAAATTCTACTTCTGATTTATTAAGTAGGATCAGACTAATTATGAAACTACAATTACGCAAGTTTTATCTGACAAACAACGAAAAATCTTCCGGTTCAGAAATTGCTGTTAGACGCACTGTCAATCAAAATGGCGCCATCCATGTAGGAGAAAGCGTACTGTGTTTTGGAATTCCACAAAAAGTCATCGTTTATCGTCTGCAAAGCTATTTTTAGGCGAAATTTTGTTCTGCAAAATCAACACGTCGTGTGAATTCTGCCTATCAACAATTAATTTTCCTCATTATTATTAGCTAAGAGACTTAAAATGAAAAACACAAGTTTTGTACTCACAGTACAAACACATCGAAAAGAAATTCCGCGTGAAATAAGGAAATAAAAAAAAACAGCTATTTGAAACAGTTTTGCTAAAGAATAGTGAAACTACACTGACGGTCTATCAGGGTAAAAGTACTTAAAATGTCCTACTACCAAGTACCTTACATCAGAGTGTGAATGTAGACTCACAAAATAAAAAGAAACTTCCAGAAGAAGTAGGGTTCTACAACAAAATCAAATGTGGGGTGATATCGGTGATGCTTAACCATTGTGCTTGGGGTGCTTCACGTAGATAGCCTGTGAATGTTTTCTATAATATGCTGAATTTAGCAGCAGGAACAAATGCCAATGTTATATACCAAAAATTAAGTGATAAAAATGTTATAAGGGACAGCTACCTATTTTAATTAGCGGAGGAGTCAAGAGAGCTTCATTAGAACACATAGAATCTCGAAGAAAAGACATCAGTGGCACATTGGGCTTTGTAACAACAGCAAAACATGGCATACGTGTAAAAAATTTTCGTTTTATGTGTGGAAAGTGCATCTTTAATACTGAAAACTTTGCGTTGTTTAACAATTTCGAAAAGCTATAAAATTTATTTGATTAGGGTATGTGGAACTTTATAAAAAGAACGGTAAAGACGCTGAACACTGGTAGTTCGGTCCCGAGGTGTATGAATGAATTAGTTCTCTTTACAGATGTCAAGTTTGCACGAAGATGTCAAGTTTGCTCCTGAGAAAGCTTAACGATCAATTGGATGCCTATGAGTGGGTTTGTCGCCAGAAAGGCCCTCGAAACTGGCACTCATACCAACACCATCCAGATAATGTGGAGCTACGCGAAGCGCAAGTTATCCTAAGCGGGGTTAACTTATATTTTGACTACGCATCAGCATTCTTGTTTTCTCCAAAGTGCTGCGAAGCAATCCGTAAAAATGATTGATTAGGGTCTTATCAGGTGAGGCAAAATAGGAGAGGAGAAGCTTATATTGAGCTTACTAAACTGCAAGTTAGTGGGTTTTTTTTCTGTATTTCTTAACACTACAAGAAATAAGGGATCTAACATCACCAATATAATATAATAAGTTTGCAATTTAGTTTTATATACAAGTCGAATGTATTTATATATGTGTCACGAAAAAGATAAAATGGTTGAAATTTCTTTGGAAATATTAAAATTTCAATTTAAATGTGTATTGATCCAGTACCACAAGAATATCTCCACTCCAATGAATTCACTTCTATATACTGTGCTAAAAACACTGAAAGAGTTCAGGTACATTAACTCAAATCATAACACGGTGCGTAAATAAGTTTAATTGAGAAACACCGATACAGAAAAACGACCAATTGTTACAGAATTTATCGTATCTTTCGCTTTGTTTTTGATGGAAGTAATTGTGTAATAAAACGAAATTTATAGCAAAGTTACGTAATATATCCTTTCCGAAGCATAATTTCTCATCTAAACTAATGGCTTAAATTTTTAGTGGACTTGTTACAAAATATTATTAAAAAACAAATATAGTTTTTATATGTGTTACTTTGGCAACAACCACGCTGCTGTAATATGAAAGATAAGTGAAAGATGATATGAGGCATAACTACTGAATAATTTTATTTTTAGCCCAAAGGAGCGAAAGCTCAGAAGGGCTATTAATTTCGTTTGCGCATTTTGCGTTGATTCACTATAAACGGCGAATCACTTTTAAAATTGTTGCCCCCAAATATTATCGCCCTGTATTATATTTAAAGAAATTAAAAAATGAAGAATCTGCATAAATGTATGTATGTTTCTCGCATTGTGATAAAACAACAGTACCTAGAGTTCCAGTTTTGAACAACGTACGTCTCCGCCCGAATATGGGCATCTGGAAGCCCAAATTTAGAATTTGGAATTTCTTTTATTACCTATTTCATATTTTGTAAAGTATTTATGAGTTTTTGATTAAAAACCTCAAAGCAAGCAATGTCAGCACTGTAGGGGAGGGAAACATTTTAATCTCCAGCGCGCGAGACTGTGTATAGAAAATTCAAAAGATATGTTCTTTTAACTATTTTGCGATATTGCTGTTGGATTGAATTTTATGGTTTAAGTGCGAAGAACATGATATTTAATAAATAAAGGTAACACAGGAAACTTTAAAAAATGCCTCTTTGAGCGTAATATAAAACCCGAAAGCTTTCAGATTTTTTTTTATTTTTATTTTTCTTTTTATTTCATAGTAAATTTTTTATTCAAAATGAAAAGATTAATACCCGAGAAACTTTTTTTAGTCTTATTAATGAAGCTAAATTGAAAACGTGTATAAATTTGAGAGCTAAAAATATTAATTTTCTTACAAAATGTGGTAATTTTGAAAGGATAATTAATATTTATAATATAATATTTTTCAAAATTGTAATTTAACTGAATGCCATTTCATTTTCAAAAGATGATCAAATATATTATAACTGCTTTATAATTGCCAATTTCACAAATGCAGAACCGTAATAAACATTGTCACCAAATTGAACAATGAATTCTGAAGAGAACAAACGCTATTTAAAATGTTAAAGCCATACTGCAGCATATGATTTGTAATAGTCTTTGCAGACTTTTGATTATAGTCCCATCAAACTCAATAAGTTAGTTTAAAAATGAGGAAAGTCGTTTATTTCTTAATGGCTCATCGATAATTGTGAACAAAATCGTTTCACGGAGGCCAATTCTGTAATACCTGAAACTGACCAGTATTTCTTGGAACTCGAATAAATTAAGCCCATGAACGGTAGTCATTTTCTCTATGGCGATCATGTCTATGGAAGCCAAATCTGCTTGATGTGAAAGTGGTCGTTTTCGGAAAGTTTCAACACATCATATCTAAAAATAGGAAAACAAATGAGAAAATTAAGAGAGTGTGACAAAATTTAAGATGTCGATATCTTTTCTGATTTGTTACTTTTAAGTAAAATGGATTGAAGAATATATTATTTGAGATGACTGTAAAAAACAATTTAGATCGAATGACGTTCTTTAATTTAAAAAAAAGCTTGCATTTGCAAGATTCATGGCAATAATGCTGTTCCATCAGCCTATGCCATGAAGAAATGGGTATTTGAGGCCACTGGTTCGACAGCAAATAAGAGAGATGCTTGGGATAAAACCGTAGTTGACTAGAATTCTGAATATCTTGCTCCGTCTGAGACAAAGAGGTTTTTCAAAGTGTTTAACATTTTAAGCGTAAGCACATTAAACTAAATTATAAACTATCTCATATTTTAGCTGGTCATGAGAATTTCAGAAATTACTTATTTCATTTTAATATCGGAACCTATGAACTTTGTACTTGTTGTGTAGCTGTAGAAGACGTGTAACACATCTTATTGGATGGCAGGTTATATACGAAAGTCAGATCTATATTTAAGAGGAGTTGAATTCTATTTTGCTCTTACAGGCTTGTTACTGCTTTTGTTGTCTTTGTTATACTAATATCAACATAATATTATGTGTATAAATAATGATTTCCATAGATTTGTTGTCATCATTTCCTGAGATGATTTTTACTTGTTTTACACACCTATGTCACCGCCCAACTGGTATAACGGTTAGCGACGCTTACTGCTGTGGCGAAGAGTCCGGGTTTGAATCCCGGAGAATGCACGGATGTTTGTAAATGTATAGTGTCCGAGCGGCATGGGGATACTTTAAATATGCGGCAAGCCGAACGTCCTCTCGAGAGGTTGGTATTAGAGGAAGAGGGGTGGAGATCCTCAACCCGTCCCCCTGGGGGCTCTCGAGAGGTTGATCGTAGGGGAAGAGAGGTGGGAGATCTCCAGACCCGTTCCCCTGGGGCTCTCCAACAAAATTGGGGGGGGGGAGCGGAACTGAGCTAAATCTCACTGTCACCTGTAAGGTGCTGAAAGCTGTTGCCAACGACAGGCGTATCTTGCGCTCCTTGCCACGAGAAATTTCGTGGGCTTGGGCTGACTATAGGTCAGACGAGTCAACTTTAGTGAACAACATACCTACGTTACTTGCGATAAATATATACTGAAACGTTTTTCAGTGACCATTTCATTCATTTAAATATTAATTAGCAAACTTAGATTAAAACGTCTTCAAAAAATTTTTAATTCTTTTCAAACCGTACAAGTGTATCAATGCTTCCTCACTTTACTGTATTTATAGAAAGGAGGAGCAAATAAGAAATAGAGGAAAGAATAATGTGCGAAGTAAAATTATTCTAACAAAATAACGTCAATTTCGTAACATTTGTAATTAATGCTTCCAAAGATTCAAAACTTTTCGCCTTCTTTATCTGTAAATAAATAAAAAGAAAATGTTACAAACAGAAGAAAGGCGTGAAGAATTTTTCAGAACACACTAGTGGATAATTATGGTGCCGTTTATGAGAAAGAAGAAAGTAAAATAACTAAAAGAAACAAAGCAAATGTTGTCATTTAGTTATATAACATAGAATCAGAAATTATATGTTTTTAGATGGGTGCTGAAAATGGGTTAGAATGTAAATCATTCACTGCACATATAGTCATCAATCGGCAAAATATCAATAAAAATCAATGTACAGATACGAACACAGGTAACCTTAAGGAAACTAATTCATCAACTCGGAAAGCTTTGGGAAGAAGCGCATCTACGCTAAAGTAGAAATTTTGCTAATTATCATTGGTTCTCTTAAGGCAAGGAAGGAAGTATTAGAATGTTCTTTTCATTGCGCATTGCATGTGATTTTTAAAATATATTCTAATGTCTGATAAAGTTTTTACAAACCTAAATTAGTCCCTTTTATCTGTTTCAAGTATCATAAAAATTTAATTGCAAGGTACCTAAGTTATCGCCTTTTGTTTCAGATATGAAATTTTATTTTTATGGTTTCGAGAATATATAATACTGACATTGATATTAAAAACACTGACATCTTTAGCTTGATATTTTCGGATTTCTCCTCTTTGCTCTCGCTGTGTTTACTACTTGAATTGTTTTCTGCGAATATTTTGCTTGATTTCTTACTTCAGCGTTTTTCTCTTTATCTTTTCTTTGGCATGAGATGGACATCTGTTTGTGCTGCCATATTATCATTCAATTACCTTCAATTCAATTCATCTGATATCATATCCGACAAAACCCAACAGAAAAATATGAAATCGATCTGAGCGAAGGTTGCTTCAGCAAGTCTAAATAAAGTTATTCATATGCCTCTTCGCTTTGGCAGAAAAACCTTTTGCTTAATTATTTGTTAATATTAAACCCACACGCGACCGCGTGTGGGTTTAGGCGACTTACCAATCACGTAAACAAGTCAGGTACAAAAGTGGGTCACACTGAATGACTCGGGAACAAATCAGTTCGTTACCAACAGAGGTATTTAGTTCCAGGAAAGGCTACTTGCTTGGCAAATGCAGAAAAGCCGATGTTCACAGCCTGCATTTTTAATCGGTCATATTCGGTTGCATATTCAATTAAGGATATTTACTTTTTTCATATAGAGTAAGCTGTTAATTTAGCGGCTTGATATGATTTCGTAAGATGTGGTACGGTACACCTTATTAAAAGTTTTGATAAAATACTTTTTACTTCATCCATACACTGTGTTTGGTCTATTTCGTATCTAACTTTAGTTTTGAAAAGAACCAATACAGTAGCAGAAAACAAGAAAGAATTTCTCCCGTCGTTTCTGTCTCGAAAATTTAAAATAGAGTTCCCGCTGTTATATATCTCTCATAAAATGTGTTAGTAGTGGTAGCTAGGAAATTAACAGCACGTAAGGAAAAGAAGAGTAGTTCAAAGAAAAGTAGCTGCGATTTACATATGATATATATTCATTAATCCGGCAAATACAGAGTTTCTGTAATGTCGAATTACCAAATATGTAGGCTTATCGGATTTATTAAGGTATTTATAGGTAGTTTAACATTTTGTAAGAATTCAAAACTATAGGAAAAGTTCTGCATAGATCATATCTGCGATTCTTCACCCGTTTAATGATTGAACACATATTAGAAGCTAAGTTATAGCAAATGCATAATTTATTACTTTTAATAAATTTAAGTTTCATAATACACTGTGTTGCTTTTAAATGAAAGCTTTGCAGAGTTTGTATAGCATATTCTTGTGAAAGCAGCATTAAGTATAATATTCATTATTTCTCTACTGTTTTGTGGTTACTAAGCTATGTAGATTTTTCAAATGTATTCAGTGCTTCGGCAACTTTATATCAAGAAGGTCTTCTTCATGTTTCTCCATTTCTTTCTAGCAGAATTTTCCAGGGACACAATCGCCAAATCCTGGTGATGACGAATTATAGTAAACTATAGTTCCACTATAGAATTATAGTTCGAGGATCATTTGTAGAGTCATTAGGTTTCTTGCAACAGACGACTTGAAAATTATGCAACGCCTTCGCCGGGACTCAAACCCTAGACCTCTCGAATACGCATCGAGTGTGCTTCCAGTTACATGACGAATGCATGCGGAAAGGAGGGAGAAAATACCTTATATATTCAGCAAACTTTATCTTCATAAATTGTAAGAGAAGAGTTTGAAGGGATACTTGGTTGACTTCAGCAGTTCGGAGGGGTTCAGTTTAAGACTTGTTTTCGTTAGTTTTGGTTAAGTATTAGACTTGTCAATAACTTTCTTTCATCAACTCAGTTTTTCTGTATAATATTCAGCTAAATTGATTCTAACCTCGGAACAAACCCTGAACGCTTCCGATTACTTTCGAACCACATACTAGTAATCACTTTAGATGGATCAGATACACAAGTACTGGATGATCATGGTCGGACCATTGGGAAATGGATAATTAGACTTTCCCTGAACAAAGTACAGAACACAAAACAGCATAAAATGACTTTGTTTGACCTCAAAATAAATATCTGATGAAAGAAGACGGTAGTAAATTAATAGCTATATGAATGTGGACAAGACTCATGAAGGCTTCAAACACGAATCAAACTCCATTGGTTCGAATGTTGGTATATGAAGTTCCACTAAGTGTGTTCTTATCGTTATCCTTATCAATACTGGTCATTATTCAATGTACACGAAACTCAGCTCTATCTTTCATAAATTAAATTTAGCTGAGTTTTCTTCATGTTGCTGTAGCTGAAAATATGTCGATTGAACTACATCGATTCTCAAATTAAGGGATTCTTCATATTTCTTAGAGTATTTCCAGAACTGACGGACAGATGCTAATAAAATTTGAAAGTCATGAAAGTTAGTACAATAAAGAACAGTTGCTATACAACAGTCATGGCTCACTGCCTGTTTCGTTTTGTAAGGCTCATAGGCGTAGAAATTAAAAATATAATTAACGGTCGCACAGTTTTCACAAAGTGACTTCACTTTGGAAATGTGGCAGTTTAGCAATTTGTGGTAATCTGTTCCTCACCTGCAGCAACGCTGTTTTCAGATTCTGGAGAGTTCTGATGGTGAAAGCGAGTTGTAAATTACCTTTCAGAGCCATTCCAGATATGTTCTATTGGAGTTAGATCTGCAGGTCTTGTTAGTCATAACATCCAGTTAATTTCCTGTGTTTCTAGAAAAGTCTTTCACCACATTATTCCCACATGAACGAGAGCTATCGTCCATAAAAATGAACTTGAGAACCAACCCCACACATGAAATAACGAATATACGGCTCTCACAAGGTTGGTCCTCAAGATTTTTCCCTCTACCTCGCAGCAGTCCCAAAGCTTCTCTTAAAGACATAAAAGACTGTGTTCCTGTCCAACTCGATGCCTGCCCAAACCTTTAAGCCTCCATTGCCATACCCTTCAAGCCCTTTCTTGGATATTGGAGGATAGGCACTGTGTCACTAGTTATCTCCCGATGATTGTAGTTCAAGAATCAATGGTTAAGCTGAATCGAGACTCTTTGTTAAGATCACAGTTTCCTATCTATGTCTCTGGGTCTTAAGTGGATGATCTTTACACCATGCTTAATGGGTCTCTTGTACTCAAATGAAAGGGCTAATCAAACAGCGAGTCTTCTTACAAACAGACAGCTTTCACGTAGCTTTCCAGAAAGGATAACTTTTAAATTCGATTTATTCTTGCCGCATGGAGGGCACAGGAAAGGTGAGAATCCATTGTGCTGGTTGAAATGGGTAAATATCGAACTTCAGTCGACCTTGGAGGACCTAAACGAGGCTTTCTCTGCATGGATGTGATATCCTTCAACTGTTTCATAAAGTGCACACTACGCTGGACCTTACATTTAAATCTCTAACAATCTGCATCTGAGACTTACTTGCTTCCACTCTTCCGAAGATTCTCTACTTTATTCTATCATCCAAGAATTGGTCGTTATATATTTTAAGTATCTGCTTTCAAACTTCACCGAATGTTGCAACAAAATAGCGCGAAAGTCATCAAGGAGTGCAAGTAAAAGAAGCCGGAAAAATGCCGTTTATGCTTTTAATAGTTATTCCTCTAAATACGCACTAAAGATCTTATTAATTTCATACCATTAAGGTTTTCAAATTGTAGAGACATTAGATATTTTTTTTAAAGCAGGAGAGATGAAAAATGAGCAATGCCCTCGCCGGGACTCGAACGGACCTCTCGAGTTCACCCCGAGCGTGCTAACCACAATAGCACGAAAGGAAGCAAAGAAGGCGAGAGAAATGCCTTATAATGTTAGAAAAATTGCTTTGAGGTATACACCGTTTCTATACAGGGTGATTATAAATTGTTTTTATAATTTTAGAAGTGCGATAGTACCTATCCAGACGAGTAATAATTACCATAGCACATAGGGTTGCATTCCACTCTGAGAGGCAGAAAAGATGAAAGTAGAAACACATCGAGGAAAAACAAGGAGACTCTCTCCTAAGACTATCAAGAATTAGCCGTATGCAAATTTACACTGAGAAGAAGCAGCATTTTGCTCTTAGTTGGTACCGGAGAGCTTCAATCAGAGCAAACGGCGTCCTTGGAAAAGGCACAATATCTCGCTTCAAATATTATCTTGACAACATCGTCCGAAACATTTCTTGAGTATGCTATGGCGTTCACGCAAGGGGATTCGCAGATATTCACCTCACATACATACGGTGAAGGAAAAGGGAATGAAAGCGAAGCACGAAGATTGTACAAACAGCGGTTTCCAACTCGACGGATTCCAAGTCATCCAACCGTTTCCAGTGTTGATCGAAGACTGCAAGAAACCAGTTCTTTGCCATCTCAAAAAGCAATGTAGGACGTTCGCGAAATGCACGAACGCCAGAAATGGAAGAGCTAGTTTTGACTAGATTTGAAGCAGCTCCTTCCACAAGTGTGCAAGCGGTGGCATACAAAATGGGTATTTCTCAGCCAGTGGTGTGGCGTATTTTACACGAAGAACGCATGCACCCCTATTACGTGCAAACGGTGCAATCTTTGGACACAGATGATTATCCCTGTCGAGCAGACTTTATGCAGTGGATTCTTGAAATGAGGATTAACGATCCACAAATTCCTGAATTAATATTATTTAGTGACGAGGCAACATTCAGCAGACAAGCCATTTTTAATATGCACAATCAACACATTTGGTCTGACAGCAATCCCCACTGCACTACCCCTCATAAACATCAGCAGAAAGTTTCTATGAACGTCTAGGCAGATATCCTCGGTGATTACCCGGTAGGCCCTTACATCATGCCAGACCGTTTTGCCAGCACAACATACCGTATCTTCTTGGAACAAACGCTTTCCAGTTTATTGCAGGTTGTTCCGCTTCCCATCCAGAGAGAGATGTGGTTTATGTTCGATGGATCCCCAGCACCTTTTTCCGTCACGATCCGTAACTTTTTGAATGCCATGTATCCCGCATGATGCATCGGATGTGGCGGACCTGTGAGCTCGCTCACCGGACCTTAACATACTGGACTTTTTTTCTGGGGACACATGAAATCTTTAGTGTATGAGACGCTTGTGGACTCACCTGAAGTTCTCGTGGCGAGAATCGTTGTTGCCGCGGACAAAATTAACATGACATAGGAATCTTCGAGAGGGTGCGCCAGTCGTTCCTTCGCAAATGTCAACTGTGCAACGACACGCATGGTCGGCATTTTGAGCACTTTCTGTGAATTTTTCACTAAACAATAAATCTGATTGCTCAACATTTGTCTCGTTCATTCGCTTTTCCAAAACTGCTGTTGTAGAGACATTAGGTTATTTCGAAGCAGCAGACATGAAAAATAAGCAACGCCTTCGCCGGGAATCGAACCACGGACCTCTCGGTTACGCGTCGAGCATGCAGACCACTACACCACGAAGGCATGTGTAGAAGGCGGGAGAAATACCTTATATACTCCTCCTTTTAAAGGGCGACTGGGGTTTTGGGGACCCAATCGCCAAATCGCGGTGGTGGAGAATCATCATCCACCACCTTTTTAGTTCGGGCGCCAGTGTAGAGACATTAGGTTATTTCGAAGCAGGAGACATGAAAAATAAGCAACGCCTTCGCCGGGAATCGACACGGACCTCTCGGTTACGCGTCGAGCATGCAGACCACTACACCACGAAGGCATGTGTAGAAGGCGGGAGAAATACCTTATACTGTTAAATTCAGGTTGGATCTCTAATACTCCTCGTTTCTACCTCTCAGAATGGAATACGACCCTATGTTGCATGGTAATTATTGCTCGTCTGGATAGGTATTATCATCCCTCTTATTCTGTAAAGCCAATTTAGAATCACCTTGTATTAGCATAACTAATTATTCAGAAGTACTTTTATTAAATTCTGAAAAATAATTATTAAAATATGTATAAAATGTATATCATCATTTGAGAGGTTATATGAGCAGCTTCGTGTTGTTAAATTAAATTTGTTAAGGAGAATATAAGTGGTATAATTTATTAAAGAATACCTACATGTGTATCTGTGCTACATTCAGCATAAAATATTTCATAAGTAATTAATTTTTGTTATGTAGCAGTTGGACCAAATTAGTCTATGTTGATTTAAATATGTTTATCATTAAGGCTTTGCGATCTTAGTTTTAAGCTATGTTTTTCCTCTAACTTAACTTGTACGAAATTTTTACGTTTCTGCATGACATGTTACTCTTGTTGCGGTATGAGACAACAAAAAAGTAAAATTGAGCCTCAATTTTTTTTTTCTGAGGAAACCTGCGCTAAGATCGTCATTACGTCAAACCTTTAAAAAAGATAATACTTTGAGTAAAGCACAGATCTATGATTGTATTTTCTGTTTGAAAATGGAGACATATCAAATGAAAACTGCTGCAGCTTGGACAGTCATTCATGAGCAGAAATGAAAAAAAGTTTCCCAAAGTGCGGCAAGATACTAATCAAGATTTTCGGCAGATAATTAGCCTGAGTTCGGAAGACGCTCTCTTCGTTCAACGGTTTTTCCGTTTGTGAAGAAACCGCAATTCAGTGATTACAAAAAGCGTCCAGTTATATAAATGAAATGCGAAGAAGTAAGTTGTTTGTTCTGAAAAATATTTCTTACGAAATCTTTAGAACTGTTCCCATGTTCCCAGCAGTGGATAAAACATATGAAAATGTCCATTGATACTAGTAGAGATTATTTAGAGGGGAAATAAAATACGTAATATAAAGTATAATATAAATGTTTAGAAAAAATTTCGGTTAGTTTGGCAAGCCTTAATATTTATAATTAGAAATAGTATTTCGTTTCACTTGCGATATAGAGAAGAAGATAAAAAGAAAAGTAATTATATATACTGCGCAAATCAGAATTTCATGTAGTACAGATTAAAATTATTAAGCTATTTTCCAGCCACTGTCGCCGAGACGGGAATGTGGTTAGTGACTCTGACTGCTATACCGAAGGTTCAGAGTTCGAATACTGGAGAAGGCATGGATATAAATTATCCTTATCTTCAAGGGAGACAACTGTGGACCACCTATGTAGTGCCGCCATAATAAAGTGACCTCCGCTATATTGGCCGACACCTATAATGGCTACTGCTAGCCATTAGAAAAAAAACTATTTCCCACTATAACTCCGAAATTTTCGGAAATCACATTTTTTAGCTATATTCTAAAGACCATTCCTAAATTCTTGGAAAGGTTATTTTCTAACATTCACACTTAGCAATCCTCGGGAAGCTGAACATGACCTCATTCACTTACCATTCACGGCTCATTTGTTTTCATTTTATGGGCGTCCAAAGGAGAAACATTTGTTCATTTCTGAGAAAGTCCTGGAACGTGGGAATCGCTAGTTCGAAATTCCCACGAATATGTTTATAGGTGAATTGTTAATGCATCGAATTCTTGAAATCTACCACCGTAGATGGAGTGAATCCTGGATCGTATCCCAAATTGGAGCCTGGGAATTTTCAAGGAAATTTTGCCAGGGTCGTCAGTCTTATATCCGCAAAGAATCAGGGTGCTCTTGCCAATCGAGAGACACTCTGAAAATTTCCGGCAAATGGGCATTCACGAAGTCTTCCCTACGCAGCAAATCCTCAACAAAAAAAATGAACGCCGCTCCTGAGAGGAAATTAGTTAGTTTAGTGAAAAAGAGAGAATCCTTCTGTCTTATGTTTCGAGCTCTGTGAAAAGCAAATTTTTCCTGTTCGCTCTATCAAGAGCATCCCTATCTCGCTGCCAAGCGATCCAGTAACCGGTAGCCGGATATACGTTACCGAATTAGAGAGCAACTTTCTCGGAATGGCCAGTTGCTGCCAGGAAAGGCAAAAAAGACTATTTGTCTTACTTAGTACTTCATCCTGCACTGAACTTCATCCTATACCATCATGAAAGCCCTCTGAAAATTTTATCGTCCGACTAACGGGCATGAATTTTCGAAAGAATTTGTGAATCATTTGTTTTTTTCCCTTCTTTCTTCGACGTGAACCAACTTTATCTTATAAAATTTATCTTGTAAAGGGAAACAACATTTTATCTTGCAAATTATTTGCGCATAGAATACATTTAAATAAATTAAATATGCTACGCTCTTGCTTTGTTTCAACTCGTTACAAGCTTTATGGAAAATATAAAACGAGGAACGCCTGTTTTAGATATCTGAGTAAAATTACAATCTCAGCCAGCGCAGTTCGATGTATAATGTTAATAAGTTAACAAATTATTCCATTATCAATAAATAAATATCGTAAGATTCACATTAATGTTCGAAAACAATTTTTATTTTAAGGTTGATTTTTTTTATTCCCCTTTCTTGCATTAGCATGTTTTCCTATCACATCAGTTGCGTTCCTGTATGAAAAAAAAGGATTCAAAAGTAAATTGAAACCAGTTTATGGAACTCGGGTCTGTTATTAGTATCAACAGCAAGAAGAGGCAACAAAACTAATAAACAGTGCACCTTCTACATTGAAGCTGTGATGGAGATAAACCATATATTATTATAATACATTAAAGTAGAAACAACTGTAAGAATGTACCTTGAGTCTATTCGGACTTGACATTGCTGTGATCCCTGTATTATGAGAGGTACTGGCTTCCGTATCGTTGGACCCAGACTCGAATCCTAAAAAAGGCATGCATGTTTGTAGGCACGGAGGCATTTAAAATACTGGGGAAACGAAAGTCCTCTCGAGAGTTTCAGCGGTTGAGAAAGAATGGTGGAAGAGTTGTGGATTTGTCTCTCAAGGTTTTTCCTCAACACTGGGTCCAAAACCCAAAACATAAGAATTTATTCTTTCATTGATGTTCCCCCCGCCAGTTGACTGT